>PVHP010019657.1:12950-32094 GCA_004024765.1 Zapus hudsonius
GAGAGCGCACAGGATCACCACCTTGTGCATCTGGGGACCTTAGGCACTGGAGGCAAGTGCCTTAACCACTGAACCATCTCTCCAGCCCTGGTGAAGGCAATTTTACATGACCATAAAAGCAAATGGATTATTCTACTATACAGAACCCAGGCAACAGAAATTCTAAATGTTCGCTCCAACTGAAACTCGAACACATTACTTCTGGGGAAAGCCTGAAACTGAAACACTGATACCCAAGGCACTTCTGAAGCTTTCTGTGATAAGGGATAAATCAGGGGGGACCAAAAGCAAGTTCTAATTTCATAATTGTCAACAAGTACCTCAGCTAACTTCACTAAACGCCTGTAGCATCCCTTAAAGTTTACTTATAGGTACTGGTCCCCAATATTAAAACCTGCGTCCTTCACCCTTAGAGAACACAGCTTGTTAACCCTCTGAAGTTCTACACAAGTGTGTGCACGAGAGAATGCTCATTTTTCTCTAAGGAGATGAGCATATTCCAGTTATACCAAAATCTCAGAGTCAGAGTAACTGGTAAATGGCCAATATGAATTAGTGAATGAGTAGAAAGGTCCAGAAAGATAACGTGGACATCCAACAAAACATCTGGCCCATCCTTATGCAGCCGGGATCTAAGTCTTCAGGACATGAGACAAAATTAAGCAACGCTGAATCCGGGACGGGATTCCCTCGAGTTTCTCCATCAGAAAACGGGGGCCGGGTCCTTGCAGACGTCCGCGTCCCACAACGCAGACAGCCAAGGGCGGAGAAACCTGCCCTCGCCACCGGCACAAAGCCGGACGCGGGGTCGGGATGCCCTACGATTCCGCCGCCGGCTTTGCCGCCGAGCAGCCCCCTCACTTTACCTGCGCGCTCACCTGGCCGGGACACTCACCTGGCCACGGCCCTCCGCGCCCACAGCTCGCAGGAGCCGGATTCCCGCAGGCACCGCCAAGTCCAGCTCAGCTCACACCTGATTGGTCTTCGCTGTACATGTCACCCGACGGCGCCGTGCGGCAGCCAATCAGAACGCGACTCTGCGGCGGATGAGCGGAAGTGACGCATTCGGAGATGCCGCGACGCCATCTTGGAAGCGGGCAAGCACTCAGTTGCCCGGGCGTCAGAGCCGCGGCTCCTCCGCGCACGTAGAACTGAGGTTTTCTTCTTCGTCAGACCTCGGCCGCCGAGGGGACAGTTTCTACACGTATCCGGCACGCCTCAGGCGTGACGCGGAGTGACGTCAGCTCGCCGCCCGGGGAAGGCCGGCTCGTCGCCTTGGTTACCGGGAAGCGAGGGCGGTGACGTAGAACCGGAAGCCGAAGGTCAGCGGGGAAGGGGCGGGAGGAGGGGCTTCTGGTCAATATCCTGCCATAGCTGGGACGATGACACGCGCGCCTGCGCGGTCGGGCTTAGTGACGTCCATCGTCCGACTGGGAGCCGTATTCAAACTTTTCACACTGACGAGGTTCTTCTCTTCACGTGCCACAACCTTGACCGCCACCGTCTGACGCTTTAAAAAAATCAGCATGTCGGGAGCGTATAAAGCCAAGAAGAAAAGCTGTATAAATTTACATCCAGGCGTTCAAAGAGTACGCCCAAGTTACTGGGAGTTCAATCAAATCCTAGAAATTAGTTTCAGATATATTAGGAAACAATTTCTATTAATATAAGATCTTGGGCTGGTGGGATGGCCCAGCGGTTCAAGCCTGCTGGCTCGCTGTGGATTCCCCAGGACCCTCCAAGGGGCACATGGATCTGGAGTTCATTTGCAGCTGGCATGCACACGAACACACTGTGTGTCTGTTTCTTTGTCTCTTTGTCTCTCTCTCACACACACACATCTGTCTCCCTCCCTCTGTCCCTCTCTTTGCAAATAAATAAAAATATCTTTTCCAAAATCTTGCCCCCAGCCAGGCATGGTAGCACACACCTTTAATCCCAGCACTCAGGAGGCAGAAGTAAGAGGGTCTCTGTGAGTTCAAGGCTACCCTGAGGCTACATAGTGAATTCCAGGTCAGCCTGGGCTAGAATGAGACCCTACCTCAAAAAAATCTAAACAAATAAATAAAATAAATATCTTGTCCAAATAATGATTGAGGCTGGAAAGATGGCACAGTGGTCGAAGGCATTTGCTTGCAAGGCCTGATGGCTCTGATTCAGTTCCCCAGTACGCACATAAAGCCAGATGCACAAAGTTGCACATGCATCTGGAGTTCTTTGCAGAGGCTGGAGGCACTCGTGCACCCATTCTCTCTCTGTGTTGGGCATGGTGGCACAGTCTGTTAATCTCAGCACTCGGGAGGCTGAGGTAGGAGGACTGCCATGGGTTCGAGGCCAGCCTATGACTACATAGTGAATTCTAGGTCAGCCTGGGCTAGAGTGAGACCCTACATCAAAAAAATTTAAATAGTAATGATTGAGTTCTGTCGATCAAATTTACATTTTCTTAAACATCAGGTACTGTTAATATCTTGTTTTTAAAAATATTTTTATTTTCAAGCAGAAACAAAGAAAGAGACTTGGCATGCCAGGGCATCTGGCTTTACGTGGGTACTGGGGAATCTAACTTGGGTCATTAGGTTTTGTAGGCAAGCACCTTAATTGCTGAACCATCTCTCTAGCCCAATATTAGCTTATTTATAACCTTGTATCCGTATAGGAAATTCAAAGTAACCCCTTCATAGAGAAACAGGTCTAAGCTAATATAAAATGTACATATGTATTATTAACATTGGAAAAAGCCTAGTTGGGGTTTTTATTAACCAAAAAATTAAAGTAGTATTGTTCTTCAAAGAGTTACCTTAAATTGGCCATCCAGGCCAAATGTGCCAACTGGTGCAATAGCATCATGTTTATTGTGAGTGAAACCAACTGCTCTCTAATTGGACTGGAGGCCTGCTCCACGGAAGGGAATACATGCCTGGTACTGAAGACCTAGTCAAAACCTATGGCTGGGAAGGTCATGAGCCCTAGGGGAGTAATGCGTGCTGTTGTCTGGCTAAATGTATATATTATGCCCACCAAACTGCCTCATAAACATTTTTACATGATCATATGCATATAATAATGCTACTTTCAATTTTGTCTAGAGAAGCTTCTCTTTTTCAGATGGTGGTAACCACTGGAATAACTCAAAAGACACCATAGTACTGAGAAGAAATGACAGTGGGCTGTTCAGCACTGGGACATCTGTATCACACTTCATGCATGAGGTTCAGGGTCGGTTGCAGAAGAGGTGGCAAAAAGATTGTAAAAGCCAAAGGAAGGGTAGGAGTGCTCACAACACAAACTTCCAGATACAAAATGGCCTTGATATTCATGACTTTGCAGTGCCTGATAATACCTACACATTATGGAAGGAAAAGATGATGACACCGAAACAAAACACCGAGTGGGAAAGAGATATGAGGGAGGGTGGGAAGGCAATCATAGTGGTTTATTGTGTATAATTATGAAAGCTATCAATAAAATTTTTTTAAAAAAGATTTACCTTAAGTGTTTGAACCTGGACTATTTCTGTACTAATGAGTTATGAACAAAGGATATTTTAAAAGTAGCATATTCAAAGCATTAGAAATTTAATTTCTGGACCTGGATAAATAGCTCAGTGTTTAAAGGCTTGTTTACAAAGCTTGCCCACCTGGGTTCAATTCCCCAGCCACCCACATAAAGCCAGTCAGGCATTTGATTGCAGCAGCAAGATAACTCTGGTGCACCCGTATGTGACAGTTAAATTGTACTTTCAGGCAAGCTCCACAGATTTCCATACCTGACCCCCTCCCTCTGAGTGGGAGGTGTCTCTAGCTAGAGTTTAAACATAGATTCTGAAACTGATAGGTCAAAGATAGACCAACCAGCTGTCTCTGCTCACCTAGAGCAGGGAATACTCACCAGAGAGTATTTCTCCACATAGGGAGCTAAAATATGGCAAGTACACAGCAAGAATCACTCAAAGGACAAAGAAAAAGAGACGCTTTCCTGTTCATTCTTATGGATATTCAAAACCCAGGCACACTTTGGCCTTCTCTATTCAGTATGGTTTGGATATAGCTATAAGGTCCAACCCAAGATTTCAGGACTGCCCTATTGTAACAGGTAAATCATTTATTTACTTGGCAGGCAAGTTTCTACAGGCTCTAAATTAAGCATCCATATCATCTATGTACCGTGAACCAATGGCGGCGACACCTTTTGAAATGATAGCATTTAAAGCCATGAAACAAGCAACTAGGACTGACCCTGACAATTCTGCTAGGATGTGATAAACGAGTTTGTGTGTGCTCTGCGTGTTTGGAACTAAACGCATCCTCTCTTATGGACGTGGTGGCTAGTAAAGACAGCGATCTGGGGGGAGAAGCTTGTCATACATTAGGGACGGAGGACAAGGGCGCTGGGAAGAGAGGAGACGCGAGCATTCGCAAGGTGTGCTTTGGGCTGCCTGCGCACTAGGTAAGGGATGCCCTCTTAAAGGCTCGTCCTTCGGCCTCCTAGGACTACAATTCCCAGAAGGCTTCAGTGCAGGCTCGGGGCCGGAAGCTGGGCTGCTCTGAACCCACTGCTGGACCTAGAACTGGTTCAGTGGCCTCTGCACTCATGGCTTCTCCGAGCAAGGCAGTGATTGTCCCCGGGAACGGCGGCGGGGATGTGGCCACCCACGGCTGGTACGGCTGGGTGAAGAAGAGGCTGGAGCAGGTAAGATAGGTAAGGAAAGGTAAGAGAGGTAGGTGAGGTAAGAGCAGGTAAGGCTCCGGGAAGCCACCCTCTGGGGGCTCAGCTCCCTAATGGAACCCCATTTTAGAACTGCCTACACCGACCGACACGCCCCCTCTCCCCCTAGAATGCCAGAACGTCCCAGATAATTTTAAATCTAGATTTACTGCTTTCAATTTAAGAAAATTCACCGTGTAGTATTAATATCTACACAGGATGTATGTAGCGTGCATATATTACTAAGCATAATGTAACAAACCACCAAATGAAACTAGAACAAATGTTTTCCTGTGCTGGTCACCAAACCTAGGGCAGGACCTCGTGCTTTGGTGTGCTGTACCACTGAGCTACACCCCCAGCTCAAATTCAGTATCTTTATTTTTTCTTTTCAATTTTTTATTTTATTTATTTATTTTGGTTTTTTGAGGTAGGGTTTCACTCTAATCCAGGCTGGCCTAGAATTCACTATTTTGTGTTTGTGTGTGTGTGTGTGTGTGTGTGTGTGTGAGTGTGTGTGGGTTTGATGCCAGTGTCTTATAAATGGCCTTGCGGACCCCTATCCCTTCCCCATGACACCCTGAAATTCATTTTATTTGCTTCTCTTTTTAGAACTTAAAGTATTTTACTATCCATGTAAATATTCTTTGAGCAACATTAATTTGGCTCCTTTATGAGTTTTATAAAAATGATACCCTCCCTACCATAGATCTGGATCATCTTGGTATTTTAATATTTTTACTTATTTTTTTAAATGTTTTATTTATTCATTTTCAAGCAGAGAGAGAGAGAAAGAGAGAAAGAGAATGCACCAGGGCCACCACCTTGTGGGTCTGGCTTATGTGGGTCCTGGGGAATTGAACCGGGGGCCTTAGACACTGGAGGCAAGTGCCTTAACCGCTGAGCCATCTCTCCAGCCCAATATTTTTACTTATTTACAAGCAGAGAGAGAGAGAGAATGAGAATATGGGTACACCAGGGCCTCTTGTTGCTACAAATGAGCTCCTGAGCTCCAGATGCAACTTTGTGTATCTGACTTTATGTCGATACTGGGGAATCAAACCCTGGCTAGCATGCTTTGTAAAGCAAGTACTTTTAACCACCCAACAATCTCCTCAGCCCACTTGTTGGCATTTTAAAAAGGAAGAGAATGAGGAAAACAAACAAACAAACAAAAACTCCTCTATATGACCCAGCAATGAAACCATTTCCTGGATTGATTTCTAGAATAGAATTTCAGTAGAAGTTAATGCAGATCTCATAGAATTTTGGGTCTTTGGAATAGAACTTCAGGGTTGTGGCTAAAAACCAAGGGCAAAACTATCAACCAAAAAGCCAGGGCTGGACTTGTCTAATAGGATGGGATGTCTGAATTTCTGTAGAGCAATGTTTTGCCTACTGTTGGGACACAGTCAGGCTCCAGGTCATTTTGTGTAGAACACATTCTCTTAGGCTTCCTCCCTAAATAGATGCCTTAGAGATGAATGTATATGTACAAATGCAGAGTTCTACAAGACTGGCTGAACAGAGGGCTGCAGGTGGTGTTTATAAGAAGGGAGAGTGTGGTCTTAGCACTTAACACTTCATTTCATAATATAAGCAAATACTTATTGAATTGATAAAATTACATCAAGTGTCACATTTCTTATTAGCAAAGTTTTAGCTGCATTGAAGCTCTTTATTATAGCTTTTTTTCCCCTCCTCATATCATAGATACCTGGTTTCCAGTGTTTGGCTAAAAACATGCCTGACCCAAGTAAGTTTTAAAATTGTTTTTAAAAAGCTTCATCTTGTCTGGTTTTGATCTCACTCTTTTAGGAGGTTATAAAACAGGAATATCATAGTAGAGAAGCCAAAGATAACTATTTTAAGAGTGAATAAAGCCGGGCGTGGTGGCGCACGCCTTTAATCCCAGCAGAGGTAGGAGGATCGACATGAGTTCAAGGCCACCCTGAGACTACAGAGTGAATTCCAGGTCAGCCTGGACTAGAGCAAGACCCTACCTCGAAAAACCAAAAAAAAAAAAAACCAACAAAAAAAGAGTGAATAAAGCAAGTAGCTTGGGGAAGAGGAAAAGGGTATACTCCCCCAAAACATGGAAGATTCTAGTAAGGACCCAGAAAATTTTACCGGGCATGGTAAAATTTAATTCTTAACTTTGCAAGCAACCTTATTTTCCTGTCTAAGAATCAACAAATATTTTTAGGAAAAATTTGTGAGTGTTCTGTTTAAGACAGATATGAGACTTTACAGAATCTATTTGAAACCCTATACTCTTTAAAATGTGATATTATTCCTTTTGTTTGGGTATGTCTGTGACTTGCTTCATGAAAGCAAGTGTGTTTGGGGGGGGCCAAAAAAAGAAGAAGAAGAAGAAAAAAGTGTATATATGTGTATTTTAGAATGTCCTCAAGAAGTGTTTTGTTGTGGTGGCTTTTTTTCTTCAGTACTAGATTGAACCTTTCTAGGTAAGTGCTCTACCCCTGAACCGTATCCCCATCCTACAATATTTGTCTTCAAAGTTTGAAAACTTGTAATAAAATTTCAGAGTTGAGGCCAGCATGTTGATGTGCTTGTAGCCCTAATAATTAGAAAGTGAAGTCAAGAGGACCGTGAGTTCTAGACTAGTCTGTGGTACACAACAAATTCCAGACCATACTGGGCTAAACAATGAGACCCTTTCTCAAAAAATTAAAAAAGAAAAGAAAAGAAAGGAAAGGAAGAAAAAAAATACAGGAAAAAAAAAAAGCTTCAGAGTTATAATTAATTTCCTCCGTCCTTTTCTTTTTAAAAACATGGTAAAAGACAAAAGCAAAACTGAACCACAATTAAAGTTGGGCCTTTGAATGAACCCCACACAGATCTCCACTTACATATCTCTGTATCTCAGTTTATGAGGAGTGAGCTGCTAAGCCATGCTGTTAGGAAGGTGGGGCTGGGAGACCATCCCTGTCACATGTCAGACTCTCTGTCCTTACTCTGCACTGCAGTTACCGCTCGAGAGAGCATCTGGCTGCCCTTCATGGAGACAGAGCTACACTGTGATGAGAAGACCATCATCATAGGCCACAGTTCCGGGGCCATTGCAGCTATGAGGTGCGACCCTTGTTGAATCATTACATCCTTTGTGGGCGCTAGCCACACTTGCTTGGGAAACAGCTATGTGTTCCTGAAGTTTCCATTGCAGAGAAAACAGCGATGACTTAAAAAATGGTAACATAATCTGTCCTAATTTCTTGTTTGGTTAATGGACTGAAAGAAATTGCTTTCACTGGGATACAGTGATCCTCTTAAAGCCTCTGTGGCTCCCAACCTGAGCAGTTTCCTTTTGCTCAGCTTAGCTGTCTCTCCCCTCCTCTCCTTCCAGCCATATAGACTGACCTCAGAGTTCTTGTAACATGCCCAATGCACACCTGCCTCATCTGCTCACAGCCTTCTCCAAATTATGATACGCTCACAGCATAAGGGTGTTGATACACTTGCAGGGTAGGTTAGGTTATGTTGAAAATGAAATGTTTCATTCAAGCTAAGTTTTCCTCAAGCTAGGGTAGTTAAGATGTGCCTGCCTTCTTTTAAAGACCTCTGGATTTATTTCATGATTGTCAGCAACCTTCTAAGAATTAGCTTCTAAAGTTAAGAGGCAAAGAGAAAAATGGATGCCCAAACCAGCAATGTTAAAGGTGTGGGGAAACAGGAAACTGACAATCATGGGAGACCATGTTAGATGAGTTAATTACTGAGGGGATATTTTGCCTTTATAGTAGAGTGCTGGATATTACCTTCACAAGTGAGCAAACTTAACCTCCTCAACAGTGAGACACACTGCCAGTCATGAACTGATGGGATGGGAAGGACACATCATCTATGTGATTTTCTTACCAAAAATGTTTACTCTCAGTCTAATTGTAAGAAAGCAGTCAGCTTAGGGAGCACTATATAAGACAACTGGCTTAAACTCTAATAAACAATAGTGGTAAATGTATTGGGTGTAATAATGGTACTTGAAGTTACAGAAGAGATATAAAGTAAGGATGCAGCGCAGTGGGCTTAATGAATCTGGGGGTTTCTTGTTCTTTCATATTTTCAGTAGATTAATATTTCTCAAACTAGCCAGCTTGGAAAAAAAAAGTTTAGTTCCAAGAATGAAATTCTAATCCTAAGTACTCACTGGCACAAGGGCCTCTTCAATTCTTATCTCACAGAGATCCTAAGCCTAGTCTTTGCTGAGTGGGAGCAGGGTCTGTAAGCAGTGAGCAAGAGTCTGCTTGCAGGGTACTAGGCACCATGGACACAAAGATCAATAAGGCTCATGCCTGCCTTTCAGGAGCTGATAGTTTATTGGGGGTGGGAAGACAAATGTAATACAACACAAATGAGTTATGTAGTGTGGAGTGGGCAGTACTGGTATTATACAGTTTTTCTGAAAACATGGTTCACATGGGTTGGGGAGATGGCCCAGCAGGTAAGAGTGCTTGCTTTGCAAGCATGAGGATGGTTAGCACCCACACAACAAGCCTGGCATGGCTGTGTATGCCTGTAATCCCAGTCCTGAGGGAGGCAGAAACAGAACCGTCTAGGCTTTTCAGGTCAGTCAGTCTAACTGAGAAAGGGTAGCTACAGGCTTAGGGATTCTGTCTCAAGGAAATATAGCAGAAGAGTGATAGAGGAAAACACGTGTGCACACAAATTGAAAATATGGTTGTAGACCATTTGCATTAGTCAGGTGGGCTTGAGGAAGTATGCCTTAAAATGCAAACTGCTGGGACTTAGTCCCACTTCTCTGAATTACATGCTCTGGGGCTGAAACCTGGGAATCTGCATGTTGACCTACAAAGTAATGTGGGTACTAAAGGTGAATGAACACATATGTCAAAGATAGCACTACCCTTACTACCACCACCACCACCCAAAAAAAAAAAACCCCAAAACAAAACAAAATTCAAGCTGGGTATGGTGGCACATGTCTTTAATCCCAGCACTTGGGAGGAAGAGGTAGAAGGATCACTGTGATTTCAAGGCCACCCTGAGAATACAGAGTAATTTCCAAATCAGTCTGGGTTAGAGTGAGACCTTACTTAAAAAAAAAAAAAAAAGACATCACTACACATGTTAGTTCATCAAGCAGCTGAGGCTTTCTCTAAGCTACAGCAAATGACTTTTCAAGTGCCTTACTAACTTTGGTGATACACATTATATATTAGCTAACATCATCTTTTCCTTTTCAGGTATGCGGAGACACATCGAGTATATGCTATCGTGTTAGTGTCTGCATATACATCAGACTTGGGAGATGAAAACGAGTGTGCCAGTGGTAAGTCTGAAGGCAGGATCTGCAGGAAAACCCATACTCTAGACATAGGACAGTCTGTTCAAGTAATAAGTGACTCTTCTTCAGATAGGCCTAAAAAACACCTACTAGCAAATGAGAAGGATTTACCACATACTTTGAATTTACGTAGAAAAATGGCAACTCAGCTGAGAATGAGCCCAATACCTTTTTTTGTTTGTTATTTTTAATTTATTTGTGAGAGAGCAAGTGTGTGCATGCAAGCATGGGTGCACCAGACCTCTTGCCACTGCAAACGAGCTCCAGATGCATGTGTCCACCACATTGTGCGTCTGGTTGTACGTGGGTACTAGGGACTTGAACCCCAGGCCAACAGGCTTTGCAAGCAAGCGCCTTTAGTGGCAGAGATCTGGTTTTGAACCTTTTAACATCTTCACAGTTAACTATAGTTTTAAGTCATACATGTCTGAAACAAAGTCCTGCTGTTAACTGACACATAGACTGTGGTCCATTGTGTTTCTGTAATGGCCCCCACTGGATACTTTCAAATGTCTGGGATAATTAACCATGAGAATTGATGTGTTATCTTTCTTCTCTAGGGTACTTCAGCCGCCCCTGGCAGTGGGAGAAGATCAAAGCTAACTGCCCTCACATTGTGCAGTTTGGTTCCACGGATGACCCTTTCCTTCCCTGGAAGGAACAACAAGAAGTGGCAGATAGGCTGGAATCCAAACTATACAAGTTCAGTGACCGGGGTCACTTCCAGAACACGGAGTTTCATGAACTGATTAGTGTGGTCAAGTCAATGTTGAAAATAACAGAATAGACTGGGTGACTCCTGCTGTTCTACATCCCAATATTGATCACAGTCACTAGACATGAAACATCCAGTTAAGGTCCAAAAGTGCCTAAATCAAGCTAGGTTACAAGCTGCATTTTCATTTCCATAGAACTTAAATCTTCCTGAAATCCTATGAACTATAGCAATAGTTTTCCCATTTGATAAGGGACAATAAAGACAGTTTAGCCATCTCGTTGATCCAAAAAGAGTAAGTCGAAAACGGAATTCAGAGCTGGGTGTGGTAGCACACACCTGTCACCCCAGCATTTGAGAGGTAGAGGCAGGAAAACCTAGAGTTCAAGGCCAGCCACCTCAGTTATGTAGTGACTGAAGCCCAGCGGGGCTCCATGAGACCCTGTCTTAAGAAGAAAACAAGAAGTCGAGCCAGGCATGGTGGCGTGCACCTTTAATCCCAGCACTCGGGAGGCAGAGATAGGAGGATCAACCATGAGTTCAAGGCCACCCTGAGACTACATAGTGAATTTCAGTTCAGCCTGGACTAGAGCGAGACCCTACCTCAAAAAACCAAAAAAAAAAAAAAAAAAAGGAAAACAAGAAGTGGAATGAAGGTTTCTTGGTTCTCAGTCCAGATGAAAACTAAATAGCCTTACCTGGGTGTAGTGCTCGTGACCACAGCACTTGGGAGGCTGAGGAAGAGAAATCCCAATGTGAGGCCAGCCTGGGCTGAATATTGTCTCAGAAGACCCAAAGCAAAAATTAACTATGAGTGTCACTCTTTTCCTCTTTGAAATAAAACTCTTCTATCTTGAGGGAAAAAGATGACTAAAAGGTCTAGAACTCAAAGCACTGTTTCAAGCTGGCCCCAGAAGTTAGAATCAGCCTTCACCACTGAAACCTCTTACCCTCCCCCCTCCATCCCCACCTCCTTCAGACAGGTTGAGAGAGACCAACAACATATTAGGGTGCTGAGTTGGATCTGCTGGGGTCAGACAGGGAACCGAAGCACAGTCGAAAGTGGCTGGATTAGAGCCATATGCCCACAGCTTGTGCCCTGTGGAAGTACTGCCATGTAAATGATAAGGGAAAAATATGAATGTTTTGTTTGGGGAATATATTTGGGAAATATGTATATATGTATGTGAATTGTCTGACCTATATCCACATGGATTGCGGTGGTTGGCAACAGTGCTGAAAATCAGTTTGCAAATACTGCAAAATCAACAATGGCGGAGTCATCCATGTTGGCTCCTTGGACATAAACTTTAGCTCAGTCACATATTTAATTTAGATGAGTCTTTGTGAAACCAAGAAAAGTTCAAGCTCTTCAAAATGAGTGTAATATCAAAGGGTGAAAAACATGGGAGCAATTTGGATTTGGTTATAAAATCTTAACTTTCTATAAAATTTCTCCAAGCTGCAAGTTTTGTTCTGCAGAGTTCAACTTTGAACTTCTAAAGATCTCCTCCAAGCATCATTCCAACATTTTTCTTCTCAACATACTTCTTTAAAAAACTTAATTATTTTTTAATGAATTCTTTTTATATTAGCATATATTAGATGTACAAAATAAGCCGGGGGTAGTGACACATGCCTTGAATCCCAACACTGAGGAGGCAGAAGAAGGAGGGTCATGAGTTCGAGGCCAGCCTGGACTACAGTGAGTTCCAGGTCAGCCTGGGCTAGAATGAGACTGTATCTTGGAAATAAATAGATGTAAAAAGTGCTTTCATTATTACATGTTCACTCATGTATGTATTGTATTTTGATCCTATTTTTTTATCCTATTTTTAAAAAGCTTTCTCGCTGGGCATGGTGATACACACCTTTAATCCCAGCACTCAGGAGGCCGAGGTAGGAGGATCGCTGTGAGTTGAAGGCCACCCTGAGACTACATAGTGAATTCTAGGTCAGCCTGGACTAGAGCAAGACCCTACCTCGAAAAACAACAACAAAAAAAGCTCCTTTCTCATTTCCCAACATGTTGCAGCCACTGCAGTGCCCTAGTATTGCTTCAGACAATTTCCCATGGATTGACACTTAATGTTGCAGAACCTGAGTTGGATGCAGAAATATGATTTCTGAGGGGAAATGTGGAACCATTGCTTTAGCTTGACAGATTTTTAGTTTCTAAATGTGATTAGACAAGTCAGTAAAAACTTTCAAACATTATTAAGAATATTTGGAGGGTGGGAATTTGGTCAGTATATTTTGTCCATTTGTGGGGGGAGGATACTGATTTTTCCTTTATTTATTTATTTTTTTTAGGTAGGGTCTGGCTATAGCCCAGACTGATCTGGAATTCACTATGTAGTCTCAAGATAACGTTGATTTCATAGCGATCATCATACTGTTGCAGAAACATCCCCTGCCAATGAGAGACAGGGCTGTGTCAGCTGGAGGAGAGTGAGGTTTGTTCATGCTAGCAGGCCAAATGCTTGGGTGTTGGCCCTGAGCCCTAGCCAGTAAGGGGTTTTATAGTTTGGTTTCAGAGATGTGTACACGGAAATTTCCGCATACAAGTTTAAGAAAAGAAATTGACACAGGAATGTAATAGCTCTGGCAGATCATGATTTACAGTAGTTTCCGGGTAGATGTAGATAAATCACAAGCAGCAAACACTATTGTTCCTTTCTTATCTTGCCTGAGACCTTGCTGTGTTTAAGGTTCTCAATGACTCTGCTTCAGTCATTTTCCATTTTTCAGTGATATTCTCTTACATTCCCTCTTCTGAGATATGACTCCTCGTGTTTTCTTCCAGTGAAACCTCCTGATATTCCTGACAGGTTACATGGAGTCTCATTGCTTCCATCCAGATTTTAATAAATCCAGTAAGTAAGTTCACCAGTTAAGGCCTGAGCAGTAGAGTTAAGAGGACCACGATCATGGTCCTGCCAGAGGTGCCAGCCAAGGGCCCCAGGGGTTCCAGGTACCTCTCCAGTAAGACTCATTTTCCTTCCCTCTGGCTTTTATCTGTTTTAATAATCGTCTTGTGGGCTGGAGAGATGGCTCAGAGGTTAAAACACTTGCCTCTAGTGCCTAAGGCCCCAGGTTCAATTCCCCAGTACCCACATATGCCAGACCCACAAGGTAGTGACCCTGGTGCGCGCTCTCTCTCTCTCTCTCTCTCTCTCTCTCTCTCTCTCTCTCTCTCTCTCTCTCTCTCTCTCTCTGTATTTCTCTGCTTGAAAATGAATAAATAAAATATTTTTAAAAATAATCATCTTGTATTTTCCCCAACTAGGCCAGATTGATTCATATAGAAACAACTATTTTCTCCTAGATAAACAGATTTTTCCTTTCTCTGCTGCAATCAAGTCTAAGCCTCTGAGGTTCTGTAATACCACTGCTGTTGGGGAATCTATTTGATTCTTCAGTGCCACAATGTTTGGTTGGACTAGGCTTAGATCCTCCATGATCTGGGTAGACACTGTGTTGTACTTGTTGGAGCCCAATTACCATAGCTCTGATAACTGTAGTGTCTGTTAGAGCTGCTCCCAAGAGGATAGGGACCAGGATCGGACTTCTCTTCCGTCTACAATGTTAAGATTGATAATGCATTTCTTTCCCTGGGAAGATATCTAAATCAGGGGAGAAAGACCAATTGACAGTTTTCCCCACGGTAGCAGGTGTGGTTATCGTTGGGACAAGCAAAATAAGTTTCCTGGGGGCTGGAGATCTAAGGGACAGCTGCATGCTATTTCCTTTCTTCCCTACACATTGGGCTTTTCCTATTGTCTGTAACAGGGGCCCAATTGGGCATGAGCTTTTCGTTGTTCTGTGAACCAGGGTCAGATTGATGGCACCTACCCTAATATAGGTCATCTGTCTAGCCCTCAGACACAACCAACAATCCTTCTTTAAGTCCAGATCAGCTTGCTTCAACAATTTATGGCTAGCATTAGCAACTTTAAGCATCTTTATCAGGGGAGCATCTGGATTGAACTGGATAAATTTAGCAGCTCCCTGGGGAGGTCTTTTGTCTCACTGTTGGAACCCATGGGTGTAGGGTGTTAACTTTACTCACTGGTATGGGCAGTTTGGCTCTTTCAATAGTGTATCTCAGAGTTGCTAAGTGATGGTTATTGCAATATTTCCTCTTGTACCAGCCCATCCTGAAATTGTGGGATCCTCACTGTTGGGGGTTTTATAGTAAGTTCCCTTATGACCCATTGCTGGGTCTTTCACCCTGTCATTGACGCACCTTGTCCTTTTGTTTGGGTTCCCACCCTTGCCTCAGGGCCACAAAGTCCATGTAGGACCAGTGTCTGAGGTAAGACCAGTATGTCCCTCCACAGTCACCAGAACTCCTTGGCATCCATCCATATGCTGTGTAGTACAGGTTGTCTTCAGTGTAGCTGTAGCTTTAGATAATGCCCAGCAAAAATTCCAGTGCACCCCAAAATTTAAGGAGGGCCCAGATTCTTGTGTACAAAGTTAAAGAATTAAAATCATAGACAAACAGACATTAAGGTATAGTGGGAGACTTTATTAATTGAGGGAACATAGGGAGTTACAGAGTTCTCCAGCCACCAGTGTGGGGGAAACACGTGGAGAGTTTAACAGAATTTATGTTGTTCAGCTAAACAAGCAG
The DNA here is from genome assembly GCA_004024765.1 of Zapus hudsonius. Lineage (NCBI taxonomy): Eukaryota > Metazoa > Chordata > Mammalia > Rodentia > Dipodidae > Zapus > Zapus hudsonius. The sequence goes on from PVHP010019657.1 coordinate 28,338, forward strand.
CAGAAGAAAAGATAATAGAGGGCTCCCATCATGAGGAAAAAGGGTCATCTGGGAAAAATCTGGAGCCTTCCCTCACTGGGGTGGGGGAAGGACTTACCTTTCTAAGGCCTGGAGATTCAGAAGTCCTTCTAGAATGCCACGTGGAAAAGAAGAGAAGGCGGATTAACTGTTCAGTCAGTATTTCCTGCCTTAGGTGGGCAGGGAGACAGGTGGTTGGTTCATACCTGACCAATCAGTTTTAGCGCCTAGGTTTTAGCTCTAGCTAGACACCTCCCATCAAGGGGAGGGGTCTATGAACCTGCCTGAACCTCACATAGCCACAGGTGTAGTCCCAGCAGGGTTCCATGCTGTAACATTTCATGACAATGGCAGGGGGTATGGTCATGCCAACGTTGGAATGATAACGCCACCTGAGAGATGAAGCTAGGGCCCTGAGGGGGCAGTTAGTCGTCTTGACCAGCGTGGCCCATAGCTTCCCAGACCAGTTTGTGGGGCTGAGAGGCTGACAAGGGGCTTGGGTGGAGATTATTTAACCAACTCAAGTTTAGGAGGAGCAAGGCTGTCTACAGCTAGGCTGGACATCTGGAGTTCATATCTGGGACACCCGGATAAGGTCAGATTCAAGGGCTGGTTTGGATGTGGTTCAGTTCTCCACTCTAGGTCAGGACTGGCAACAGCCTTAGTATGGGTGTGGTGTAACCAAGATTTAATACCTGTAAATTTAAGATCTGAGAGAGGTTAGTATGATTTAGTATGACCCCCTCCCATCTTGGGTCTAGACTGGGACTTTGATCTAAAACCAGTCCCCCAGATTCCAGGGGTATATGGAGCCCTTAACCTCTGGAGGAGTAGGCAAATTTAGTTGCTGGTGATCTGAGCAGGGTTAGCCAAGTCCTTCAGAAACCACTGGAAGCAGGTGGTTTCCAGGGTTCCTCGGAGCAGTAGGGGCAGCCTCCCAAATACTGTCTCAGAAGGGGAGTAGCCACACCTGCAGTATCTGAACAGTACCAGTGGCAAAATTGCAGCCGGGGAGGTTTGTCTCCTGGCAGTGCTTGCCCATGGCTGTTTTCAAAGTCCTGTTCATCCTCTCAACTTGGCTGAAGACTAAGGATGGGACCTTATGTGTCAGCCCTGCCCAGTCCCTCTGCTCTTGATACTTGTTGTATGGCTTTACTGACAAAAGCTGAGCCTGTATCTGACCCAGTGTTTACTGGGATCCGGAAACATGGAATGATTTTCCTGACCAGAACACTTCCTAAGCCTTCTTCATTCAAGTGGGGAAAGTCTCTATCCAACCAGAGAAGGTGTACATTATGACTAACAGATACCTGTAACCTCTACTAGGTTGAATGTCAGTAAAGTTCATCTCTAAATGTTTAAAGGGATTGGACTTCTGCTTTTGGGTCCGCATTGGCACCGTTGGCCCTGCTTTTAGATTATTTCGTGTGTATTGTAGACAAGGTTTGTTGGCTTGCTGAGCTAATGTTGCCAGCCTCGGGACTTCCAAGTACCTCTGCAATAAGTCCTATAAAGTGTCTTTCCAGGTGTGTCACCTCATGGGCCTGCTGGACCAGGCTGGGTGTAGCTCTCTCTGGAACTATTATTTTCCTCCATGGGTTGACAAGCAACCTTCAGGATCATCAGTTGTTCCCTGTTTCATCGGCTCTCTTTTCTCTGTATTATACTCAGATTGTTCCAGAAGCACTGGGGTGTAAAGCAGGTTTTCTCAACATCTTCCTTCTGGAGAGCTGCCTGCTTGGCAAGTTGGTCTGCTAGCTGATTCCCTTGGCTCACTTTGTCTCATCCTTTCATGTGTGCCTGACAATAGGCTACTACCACAGCTCAGGGGCCCACATGGCTTCTAAAAGTTGGAGGATTTTTAGTCATTTTGCCTCCTGAAGTGAGCAACCCTCTCTATCGATACCTGTCTTAGCCAGAGAGAGAGAGAGAGAGAGAGCTATCATCAACACCATACACACTCAAGCAAACAGGCTGGTGGGGGTGGATGGGAGGAAGAGAGGAGGTTTCCTTCCCCTTGAAGTTCCTTACATCCTGCCATCTACTGAGAGGGTACCCACTGTGGAGGAGGGCTCTCCTTTTGTTAAGACCTACCTAAGATTACTGTGGATTACTACCCTAGTCAGTAGGGGATTTTACAGTTTGGTCACAGAGATATGTATGTGACAATTTACCCATACAAATTTAAGAAAATAAGTTGAAATAATGTAATATCTCTAGCAAACAGATTTATGATGGGTTCTGGGTAGATGTAGACAAGTCTGCAGTAAATCATGAGCAGGGAGATGTCAGTAAACACTCATTTCTCTCTTATCTTGTTTAAGACCTTGCTGTGCTTAAGGTTCTCAATCAACTACTCTTTTTGGTAATTTCCATTTTTCAGTAATATTCTCTTACACTACCTCTGCCTCCCAAGGGCTGGGATTAAAGGCATGTGCCACCACACCCAGCCTCAGTACTGACTTTTATCCTTAAGATTTAAAACAATTTATTTGACAACTTAGTAAAAAGCAAATTATATATATTAATCTTTTTGTTTGGTTGGTTGAGGTAGGGTCTCATTCTAGCCCAGGCTGACCTGGAATTCACTATTAGCCTCAGGATGGCCTTGAAGTCTCAGAGATTCTCCCAGGTATGTCTCCTGAGTGCTGGGATTAAAAGTGTGTATCACCACACCCAATTAATAACTTTTAATTTATTTTATTTTTTGGGGGGGGTTTCAAGGTAGGGTCTCACTCTAGCTCAGGCTGACCTGGAATTCACTATGTAGTCTCAGGGTGGCCTCGAACTCACAATGATTCTCCTACCTCTGCCTCCCGAGTGCTGGGATTAAAGGCGTGCGCCACCACGCCCGGCAATTTATTTTTATTTTTAAAGCTCACACCCCCAGTTAATGATTAAAAAAACTTATTGAGAGCTTCCATAATTACAGAAAATAAACCATGATAATTCCCTCCCCGCCCCCACATTCCCTCTCTCAAATCCACCCTTCATCATATCCCTTCCCTGTCTCAATTAGTTTCTATTTATTTTGATATCATCCTTTCCTCCCATTTTGAAGGTCCTATGAAGATAGCATCAGGTTCTGGAAAGTCATGAATATCAAGTCTTTTTGAAATAATACTGAACTATTTATTAATCTCAGGCATGCGGATTTCCAAGTCAAAGCCAGTTCACCACATTTCATGGCCTTATCTTTTCCATTGCTGCTTCCCAACCATAAGCCTTGATAGACAGGATATTCTTTATGATTTCTGAAGTGAGCAAAAGTCTATCATTTGTCATTGCAGACCGATATTTTCTCTAGATCATTATCATCCTCTCCATAATGGCTTGAAAATGACAGCATAATTAATGGACTAAAACCACAAAGTGGAGAGGCTTGTAAATGGTCCCACAGGAACCCCATCAGTGGGACAACTTGAAAGGGAGAAATCCCTATGAAATGAGCCACTGCAAATCCTTCTTCAAATTTGTTCATGCTGTTTGAAAGTAGATTAACAATTGTCCAATACTTATTCTATCAAGAATGTGGCTTGACTCTTGAGTGCTTTCCCCAGGCCTGAGGCAAAACCCTGTTACTGAAGAAACCACAGACTGCATCGATCAGCATCGAGAAACCCTTCAACGTCCGGAATGGTATTCAGCCCCCAGAAGGCAGTTAGTGTAGTGCTGGAAGGCACTGCACAGGCTGCCAGGGGAAACTGATCAACGACAGCTGGAGTAAACAGAGACGATT
>PVHP010019658.1:0-31579 GCA_004024765.1 Zapus hudsonius
ACGCCTGACATCTAGCTGTCCTGCCACAGACCCCGCATCTAAGACGTTGGGGGAGTAAACGGAACCGGAGTTTATTCAAGCCCTTTCTGATCCAGTCCCTGACACCAGCCTCCCAACAGCTATTAGCTCACCTCTACGGAGGCCCTGTAGGACATTTCCCTCTCTCTCCAAAGTCAACACCTGCTCTCCATCATTCGATGGCTGACTTCAGGGAAGCAAGCCGTGTCAGTGGTGTGCTATGAGTTAGCAGTTAGAGACCTGGTTCTCAGTGGAGAGTGGTGAAGACACCTAGTGGGAGGTCTTCGGTCAATAGGGTGTGTCTTCAGAGGGATGGTGGGACCCCATTACAGTTCCCAGTTTGGTTATGTGGTCACCCACTCCCACATGATGTGGTCCTCACTGCAGGCCAAATCAGTTGTCACCCTGGCCTTGATTTTGTCACTTAATCCTTCACTTAATCCTACACGTACCTCCTTCTTTACAAAGACAACCTATTCTTGGCATTTCCTTATGGTGATGAAAGTGGACTGATACAAAGCAATCAATCCATGGATCCGGCAGCTACAGACCCGCTGGGGGTTTGTGGGTGAGGAAAAGACCACACTCAGTAGGCACTCATCAAGTCAGCAGCTCCTTACGGAGTGGGCGCAGTGCTGAAGTTTACGTGCTAATGTATGCTTAGGCGGCTAGTAACGCCCACGCTATGTGTATAAGGATGTTGAATTGGTGCCTGGTGAGGCGGCTGGCCCCACCCCAGCCATCATCCAATCAGCTGGAGGCCTGAGTAGAACAAAAATTGGAGGAAAAATGAATTTACTGTTGGCCCATGATAGTCAGTTTCACATCACTGTGACCAAATGCCTGAGGATAATAACCTAAAGGAGGAAACGTTTATTTTGGCTGGTGGTTCCAATCTAAGGTCAGCCAAATCCATTGTTTGGGGCCAGAAGTGAGGCTGATAACATAGCAGGAGGGGCACACGGCTGAGGCTGGGCTCCTCAAGGTGACCACGGAGACAGAGGGCAGAAGAAGCAGCAGACAAGACGTACCTTTCCAGGGCAAGTGCCAGGCTCCCCTGCCGCAGCTGCCGCCTTCTGTTCCTGGGACAACACCCAGCCAGCTGCAGCTTGTGGAAGCTTACGGTTGATTTTTTAACATTTTATTGAGAGCTTCCATAATCATAGATCATAAGCCATTATGATCCCCTGCCCCCTCTCCCATATCTCTTCCCCCTCTCAGTTGGTCTCTGATTTGTTTCGTGTCATCATCTTTTCCTCCCATAATGTGTAGGTATCATCGGACACATTGAAGCCATGAATATCAAGGCCGTTACGTGTCTGGAAGTTTGCATTGTCAGCAGTCCTATCCTTCCTTTGGCTCTTACAACCTAAAAGCTTATGGTTTTGAGGGGAATTTTCATCATCGCGAGGAAAGCACGACAGGCCTGAGCAGGAAGGAAAAAGTCTCTACAGGGCTAGAAGCTGGGCTTGGTCACCCCAAAGCCTGCTCCCAGTGACACACCTCCTCCAGCAAGGCCCCAACTCCCAAAGGCCCCACAACCTTCCAAAATTGCCAGCAGTTAGGACCAAGTATTCAGAACATGTCTGAAGGCCACGGAGACCTTTCCTTCAAACGACCACAGCCACCTGCTCGTCACCACCTCCCTGACCCACCAAGGTTTGATGCACTGGCTAAGCAACAGTCCTCACGTCCACAGATCCCTTCAGCTGGACACCAAGCCCCAAACACCTCTGCAGACATCTCAGAGTCAAACTAGCTCTGGCAGACTGAGGTGGGCTATGGAGCCCTCCACCCTCAGTACTTCTGGCCTTCGGGATTTCACACTTGGACTGTAATCTACGCAAATGTCTTTCTAGTTCCCAGGCCCTCAGACCATTCCCCTGTGGCCCCCTGGGCCTCCACTTTGCAGATGGTTGACTTTTATTGCAAGCATTTATTTATTGAGACAAGGCCTCAGTATCTAGCCCAACCAGGCCTTGAACTTACTCTCAAAGCCCAGGTTTCTGAGTCCTGATTTATCGGCATGGGCCACGATGGTTCCAGGCAGAAGAGCCCATGGCTCTTCCCCCGGGAGTGCTAATGGCTCTCTGTCATCCGGCTGGTGCTGGCACAGAGGAGCTCACCAGCGCTCATCAGTATTCATTCTCTAGCCTGCTGTAAATGACGCAGCCCTGTGGAATATGTCCCCAGACATTAGCAGTGGTCACACACAGGCCCTGAATCTGGAGCGGCATCGCATGCAGGATGGAGTGGGGGGAGTGGAGGCAGCCCAGCAAACACCAGGGCTTCAGGGGGTCTAGACAGCTTGAAGGTGACAACGGTGACAAGGGAAGCCAAAAACCTAAAAGCTAAGGCGGAACGGTGATTGGCAGAGAGCCTTTGAGCCCTGAATGCTGTCACCTCAGACTCTCCCAGAACTGATTTCTGGCCCTTGGAGAAACCATGTTCTGTGACTGACCTACTTTCTCACATGAAAGACAGATGTGCTCACTGAAGTGTTCTATGACTGAAGGCTTGGGAAAGTCCTTCTTTCCTAATTCTTACAGTCATGCTGCAGAGTAGGACTCGTTCTCTGAAAAGGACTCTCAACAACTTTCTGAATTGCTAGAATGTTCTCTCTGTCTGCCCAATAGACAGTCCCCAGCACAGGTGTCCACTGAGCACTTGAAGGCTCTTGGCATGACTGGGGAGCTGAAGTTGGAGTTTTATTAAATGTTAATTAATTTACACTTAGCCACATGTAGCGAGGGGCATCAGGCTAGATTCACACACACTAATATCAAGCGTTTCCACTCAGACAGTTAAGTGAAAAAATAAAAAGGCAAAGTTGCTATGTATATATTTAGTGTAATCACCTTTTTGAAAATGCACCAATTCAAAAGGAAACAATATATTTAAATTTCTGCACATAATTGCTTTTACACAGATAGGAAAAAGCTGAAATTAGACCCAAGAGACCAATAGAGTAATTGCTTCTAGGGAAGAGGAGAGAGGAGAGGTGTCTCCAGGGAGACTTTTTGCTTTGTGTTTTTCCCATGGAACTGATGCTTGTATCATCTGCATAATGCACTGTTATCAAAAGAAACGAAATTAAACGTTTTCTTGCCTAACATATCTGGAGTTTGTTTTTTCTTTTGATCTAGTTATTAGAGTAAGCTCACATGATTCTACTATCCAAGACTTGAGAACAGGTAGACAAATGACAAGATGCTCTTTTAAAAGAGCCTAGAAATCCTTCCTAGCAGGTGTGGGGCGTGCCACAAAAGCACACCTGTCCCAGCTACACATCAGAATCTCCTTTAAAAAAATTTCCAGGGCTGGAGAGTTGGCTCAGCGGTTAAGGCACTTGCTTGCAAAGCCTTAGGACTGGGGTTTGATTCCCCAGAACCCCCCAAAAGCCAGATGCACAAAGTGGTACATGCATCTGGAGTTTGCAGTGGCTAGAGGCCCTGGCTTGCCCCCCTTTTGTCCTCTCTCTCTCTCTCTCTCTCTCTCTCTCTCTCTCTCTCTCTCTCTCTCTCTCTCCTTACAAAGAAATAAATAAAACATTTTTGAAAGAATTTTCTAGATGCTGAGTCCCGACAGCAGGCTTCACACTGGATGGAATGGTCACCGTGGTATTCATCTAGAGCTGCCTGGGGGATGCTCTGAGGTTGAGAACATCTGAGCTTTCAGCACCCCGAGGAGGAGTCTGGCGAAGGCAGCTCTTTTGGCGCTTGAGCAACTAGAGTGCAGAGACAGAGCGGGAAAGCCGCTTAGCTGGGCCCCGCAGGAGCCAGCCCAGGGCCCTCACTGTCTCCTGTCCCTGTTTCTTCGGTGACCTCTCCCCCTCATGTCCTCCACTGGAATGGACGTGCCTGGGGCGCCAGGACCATGTTGAGCTGTGATGGTGCTCCCAGAGCAGGGCTGGTGAGGTGCTCCTGTTGTTGACTGGGGAGTCCTCACTCCCGGCTGCCTGAACGCACCCCTGTGTTTACTCGTTCAGTCTCTTCTTCCCGCATGATGATAAAATACACAAAACAGTACATTTATGATTTTCCCCTTTTCAAGTATGCACCGCAGTGGCGCTAACTGCACTCACACCAGCGTGCACCATTCTCCTCCTGTTTCACCATCGCAAACTGTAACTCTGTCTCCATCAAACACCTGCTCCTGGGTCCCAGATCCTGGCAACCTCACTTCTCTTCCTGTCTTTATGCAGCTGACTTCTTAGGTGCCTCTAACTAGATCCTAAAGTGTTCCTCTTTTTGAGTCTGGCTTATTCCTCTCGGCAAGCTACCTCCGAGATTCATCAGTGTACGATGTGCTTCAAAAGCTGGAAAGCTTTTCCATTAAATGAGTGTGTCCTGATTTTATCCATTCATCCATCAGTGGACTCTTGGGTGTGTTCATTTAAATTTCTTTCTAAACATAGATTCTGTATTTATTTGAGAGAGAGAGAGAGAGAGAGAGAGAGAGGTGGGGGGGGGCACACACCAGGGCCTCCAACCATGGAAAACAAACTCCAGATGCATGTGCCACTTTGTGCATCTGGATTTATGTGGGTACTGGAGAATCCAACCTGGGCTGGTAAACACTGGGACATAACTCCAGCCCCTTATTAAAAACTTTAAAGAGAATTTTGCAGTTAAAAAAGTTGCAAAATGTGACCTATGAAGAGCAGAGATACTATTCCATCCAGCATTCATAGCCCAGGTTTTCCAAGAGGCCCCTGGGAGTGCCGAGGTGCCGTTGTGCTGGGGAGGGTGAAGTCTCTTATTTCCGCAGCAGTATTGATCGCTGACTTGTCCTGGCTCCTGCCCTGAAAGAACTGAGATGCTCTGAAGAAGAGGGAAACCTCGTGTCTTCATGTGCTTGCTTTGGAGCTGAGGGGTTCCGGTGGCCCGAGGAACCATCCTGGCTGCTCCCACTCCCCCCCCCACTTCCCAGGCCGTCTGGACTCACTAGTTATTTCCTTCCTGGAGGGCAAGGGCTCTCCTCTCCTCTCCCCTCTTCTCCTGTACCAGTCCTACCTGTTAGGACGCAGTGGCCATTTGAAGGAGCAGACAAGTCTGTCATTGCTTTTATTCCTCTAAAATGTGAAGCCCCAGGAAAGGAAGCAAGGCCCTGGTTAGACTTGGCCTGTCACACAGGGCCGTAGGCCATGTGAGGGGAGGGTCCCGGGGGTGGGGGGAAGGCTTGGTGAAGAAGAGAGACCAGCTGGTAAAGGGGCTGGAGGAACAGCCCTGGAGAGGGGATTTTCTGAAGAGGAGGTTGCAAGTGTTGGGAGAAAGCATTCCATTCAGCTGCACTCGCTTCTGACCATCCTCAGTCCATCTCACTGGGACCCAGGCTCGTCTGCAGGCGAGTCTGGCTTTGAAATATTATCAGCCCACAATGACAAAAGGCTCACTGGGAGGTCCACTGGTGAGGGACTGTGGCCCTGGGCATGCCTGCAGCACCCCTCTGGGAGTGACCCAAAGCTGCCTGCAGGCAGTGCAGGGCTGCTGGAAGTCCATGTTGGGCTATAGGTCCATTGCTCCAGGAAGGACTGGGGAGACTGGACCTTCACAAGATGGTTTAGGGGCACACCTTTAAGCCAGCCTAGGGCCCAGCCCATCAGGGACTCCTCCAGCCTTGGCAGGGCTCTAGGGCTGGGTAACAGAAATGCTTGGCTGTGCTTAGGAACAGGTTGTGCTCAACACAGACATCGCTCCATCCTGGACTCACGCTTCCTCGGAGGCCATCTGGGAATGGAAGGTGTCTGAGGAAGCAAGCCTATTTCCCAGTTTCCCCAAAGGTCTTCTCTCTGAGGAGAATGTGGATGGAAATGCTGTTGTATTTAAAAATTCCTTTAATTCTCACTAAATGTTCACGGGTCTTGTACTCATGATTTCACTGTACAAACTCTTGGCGCTCTTTAGGGTGCATTCATCCAGAACTGGCACTGGGTCAACTTCCAGTGGTGACCTTTGTCACCATCTCTTCACCTCTATCAGTGAGGAAAGGGCTGTTATCACCACGTCATCTCCTACATTGCCCTTAGCAGTTCCTGTTCCTGGGTCCTGGCTTTGTGGGTTGAACTGTTGGATTACTAACTCCTGGTGCCTTTGAATGTGAACTTCAGAAACAGGTTCTTTGCAGACGGCATCAAGCCAAGAGGTGGCCATTGGGGAGGGCCCATATCTACTCTGACAGGTGTTCTTATAAAAATGGGACACCTGGACACAGAGGTAGTTGTGGACTAAAGGAAGCTGGGGAGCATCCGGCCACATGGCCTCTCTGAGAGCTTCTCGTTTCTGGAAGAACTCCTAGGAAGCAGGTGGCGAGGCAGGAGGGTCAGGGCCCAGGAGCCCTGCAGGGAGCTGAGGATGCAGCACGTGGTCTTGTAGGCCATGGGGATATTCTAAGCTGGGTGTGCAGGAAGATCTGCACTTTGAACGCAAGGAGGAGGAGTTGGGGCTGTAGCTTAGTTGGTGGAATGCTTGCCTAGTGCACAAAGCCCATAGTACTGGATGTGGTCGTGGATACCTGTTATCCCCACAGCAGGAAGGTAGAGGCAGGGGAATCAGACATTCAAGGTCATGCTCAGCTACATAGTGAGTCTGAGGCCAACCTGGGCTACATGAGACTGTCTCAATAAAAGTGCAAGTATGAGACACTCAAGGACATACTTGACTCAGAGGGGGGCAGTTGGCAAGACTTGTTAGCTCTAAGATGACCGTGGGGACCTACCGATGTCCTCCAGTCAAGCTTTGGCCCACGGAGGTGGCTCGTGGCAGAGTGCTTTCCCGATATCCCTGAGGCTTTGGGTTACTTTCTAGCACCACAAAACAGAGAGAACCTGGGGCTGGAGAGATGGCTCAGCAGTTAAGGCACTTGCCTCTAGTGCCTAAGGCCACGAGTTCAATCCCCCAGTGCCCACATAGGCCAGACCCACAAGGTGGTGGCCATGGTACATACTCCTCTTTCTCTCTCTCTCTCTCTCTCTCTCTCTCTCTCTCTCTCTCTCTCTCTCTCTCTGTTTGAAAATGAATAAATAAAACATTAAAAAAAAAACAGAGAGAACCTGAAGCCCAGCTCCCTCATAGCAGCAGGATCATCTACAGTCTCAGGCCATTCAAGAGGGAGAGAGGGTTGTTCCAGGAGCTCAAAAGCTGGATGGTCAAAGCACAGTCCCCCACTCTACCCCAGCCCCCATCTAACCCTGGAGGCTAATGTCTCTTGGAATTTTGTAGTTTGGATTCCAGAAAGTAAGAAAGTGCCTGAACTCCATGTCCCAAGAACCTCTAGGTTTCTGAGTGACCCTCACTCTTTATAAACAGTTCCACACAAACTTGTAGGTCCTTACAGCCAAGAAGCTTCTCACCAAGTCAGACAGACAGATATGCCCCAGGCTCACCCTGGCTTCCATTTTGGGGTGTGGCAACTGTGAGGAGGAGTTTTGATAAAGACTGTTGTGTTCTTCAGTGGGAGTGGAGAGCTGGGAGGGGTTAAAGGCATAACCGCAGATTAGAATCTAAAGAGTATCCACCTGCTTCCAAGGCACCTCAGAATTTAAGGAGTAGTCAGATTCTTGTCTATAAAGTTAAGGAATTGAAATCATAGGCCACCAGGGGATAAGGGATAGTGAAAGACTTTATTTAAAGGAAAATGGGAAGTTACAGAGATCTCCAGCCACCAGTGTGGGAAGAACACATGGGAAAGGTTTTAGCCAAAATCTCTGCTGTTCAGCTAAACAAGCAGGAAAAGGAAAGATAACAGAGGACTCCCATCAGGAGGAAAAAGGTTCATGTAGGAAAAATCTTGAGCCCCACCTCACCCCAGCCATTAGGCTGGAGTGAGGGAAGGCCTTACCATCCTAAGGCCTGGAGATTTAGAAGTCTTTCTCCTAGGGAGCCATATGGAGGGAAGAGAGGGCTGGACTTTGTTTCAGTGACTTTTAAGACCTCTGACAGGTAAGTCAGAGAGACAGCTGGTTGGTTCATACTTGATCAATCAGTTTTAGCACCTAGGTTTGAACTCTAGCTAGAGACACCTCAAGGGGTGGGAGGTCAGGCCTGGAATCTGAGAACTTGCCTGAAGGAGTTAACTGTCACAAAGGAAGCTTTGATTCAAGTTTCCCTGGGAAAGAGCAGAGTCTCTCATCTGCCACTAGAGGTCATGAAGCAGTAAGACTAGGTAGGTCTTTCCCTGTAGTGGGTTCCCGGGAACCATTTCCAGCCACAGGTCTTCTAAGGTCCTGTGTGCACAGCTCATTATGTCCCCAGCATATCATCTGAAGAGTTCAAGTTCCACTCAAGTTTTGACCAGCTTCTACATCTACATGCTCAGGTGACCCTGGCTCCAAAGACCTCTTGCTGGGTGGAAAGGTGCTTCTGCAGCCCCTCCACCACAGCGTGTCACTCAGGGGAGCTGAGTGTGAGAAGTACGAGGACAGTGAGGCTGGAGCACGGTGGATGATTCTGGAAGAGGTGTGGTCAGGCACCACAACTAGCCAAGGTCTCAGCCACACAACCTGCACCCGCCAGCCCTTTCTGGGTGTAGCTGAGACCTAGGCATCCTGGTGACTAAGATCTCTGTGGTGGGTACAAAACAAGAGGCCACGACTGGGAAGAGAACACATCACACTAGGAAAGGAGCTAGGCCCAAACCAGTCCAAAGTTTGATGGTTAAATTTTGTTGTCAACTTGACCTGTTTAATAATCTTGGGTGGGTCTCTGAGGTTTCTCATAGGAAGGCAGCCTTCTCAGTAGGGGACAGGATGTTAGGAGGCTCAGGAGAGCTAGAAATGAACATCCCTTCCTGGGAGAGCAGTGCAGGAAGGAAATTCCAGAGACTTGGGAAGTCAACAAGTCTGGGAAAGGTTTGCAAGACCCCACCCTAAGGCTGTACAAAAGGGAAAGAAATCTCTGTCTCCCACTGCCTCTCTGCCTGCCTGGCTGCTGGCGCTTGTCATGCATTTCTTTGTCAGCATTGGAACTAAGTTTCCTCAGTCTTCCAACCTGGACTGAAGACCAGTGGATCCCCACGAAGCTGTTAGGCCTTCAGTGCTGGATTGGGACTGCTGAGGCATCCAGCCATGTGGACTGAGCGGCTACCAGTTCCTTGACTCTTGGGCTCACAGACTGCTATTGTGGGACTGCCCTGGGCTACTCCAATAAATCACCCCTTTTTAGTATAATCCATTCTGTTGGTTCTGTCTCTAGAGAAACCTGCCTAATACAACCATGTTCCTTTCTGCCCCAGATCTGGGGCGGTGCCAGTGGACTCTACCCTGATCCTGGGACCATCATGACAAATATCCCCATTAGAAGCCAGAGACATAGGTTTCCATAAACGGAAGCTCATGCGTCCACCTTGAAGATGTCCAAGAGATTCCTTTTGGAGTAGCAATCACAATGTATTAGACGTGTGGGAAGGGAATGTCAAAGATCCAGTCAAGAAGATTAAATGGCAGGAAAGCCTGTCCATGCACATGAGTGTTGTTAGAACCGCCGGCGGTAAGCTAATAACAAATAATCCATGGGAAGCATCCACTGGACACCATCACGGGGTCTATGGTTATTCCTGGAAACGAAAGGATGAACATATTTAACACATGTTCCCAGAAAACCCAAAGCCCATTCTCAGGATAGGGAAGAACCAATAGGAAGATGGAGGAAGGCTAGAAACAGTGACCATCACAGGTCTCTCAAAGCTGGCCGTTCTGCCCACGGCAAGATCTCACACCTGAAAGCTCCTTGTTGTAATTGCAGCAATGCTTTTTTGCTGCACCCAGCATTTTCTTCACTGTTGAAAGCTCTCATGTGGTTGTGAGTAGAGTGTTCCCAAGTGCAATGAGGACATAAAAAGCGTAGTTGGAAAGAGTTCCCTAAAATCTTTGTCAGGATAGTTTTATATAAATACAAAATTGCTCATCCTTCAGTCTATCCCAGAGAATGAAGAAAATAAGTTTTGGTGCAATGCCTTATCTGAGCAAAGAAAAAAGGAGCCTGCTTTAGTCCCTTGAAGCTCATTTTTCCCAGGCATTTTTGAATCTTTTCAGTCTCTCGAGCTTTGGCCTTAAGCCTTCCAATGGTTCTTACTTCTCTGCAAGTGCCCACACAGAGCATTGCACTCCTTCATAAACGTCCACACTGGGCGTCTTTTGTTCCTGTCATAATGCTCCTTCCACCAGCAAGAGCAGTGCACCCTCTCAGCCAAGCGGTAGGCACTGCCAACGTACAAGGGCAGGACAAGCCTGTCTGCGGGGCTCCTCGGTCCTCAGTCTCACTTCCTCTCTTCCTGACCTTTCCTGCCCTGGGGCTCAGTCACGCTGCGAGTCCAGCTTGCCTCCTTTGGAATGAAGTGCAACAAAGCTAACTGTGCCAGTCGGCCGTGTCTGCCAACTTAACCTCCAAGGCAACAGAGTTGGGAGGTGGGACCTTGAGAGACGATTCAGTCACAAGGGCGCTGTCCTCTCGCGTGGATTAAGGCCCTCATCTCAGCAGTGGATTTCTAATAGAAAGCATGAGTTTGGCCCCCTTCACCTTTCCTTCTCTCTGCCTTCACCTTCCCTCCCTCCTGCATTCCGTCATCAGACCACAAAGTATAGAATCCCTAGCCCGCACAACTTCACGGACGCTGGTGGAAGGTACAGAATGCCTGGGACAGAGACAAAGGGTGGCTTCCAGCATCCGCTAGTCTTGTGCCTGTTTCCAAGGCTGGAAGTCCCCGAGGGCGATGCTAAGAGGTCCAGGTGACACGCACCCCATGAGTAGCTCACGTCCTAAGAGCAGAGCCCCACAATTAGGGAGCGCACATATTTTCTAGTGACAGTAAGCCTGCCTGAGTTTCGTCCTGGAGGAAAACATTTCTTTATTCCACTGACAGCAGCGACAACGCTATAAACAAGACATACCCCACAAACAAAAAAGGCTTTGTTGTTCCAGAGCAGATATTCGCCCCAGATCTGAAAACTGTTAGCTATCTAAATTCTTAAAAATATTCTCTGTACAGGTAGGAAGTCGGCTCAGTGAAAAAGTGCTTGCCACTCAGGCTGGAGCCCTGAGTTCAGCCCTCCGACCCGCAAGCTTCTGTAATCCCAGGCCGACACTGGTGCGAACAGGGAGATGGAAAGGGAGACAGGAGAAATTACCGGAAGCTCAGGGAACAGCAGGGCTAGCATTCAGAGCAAGAAACCCGAAGGTGGGCAGGCAACGACTGGCCTGAGCCTTGTCCTCTGACACACACAGCATGGCACGCGCACACCGGCACTCGAGATAACACACACACTCACAATAATCAAACATTTAAGTATAGATATAGTCTGGAGCAAATGCACAGACCCCTGCTGCTGCCGAGATGTGCAAGCACCTGTAGTCATTCATCAGGGGGAATGAACTCACTGGAAATCATCACCACGATCAAATCCCTGGAGCCCTTGGGGCAAGCTGTCTGCATCCTGGAAGCTGGCAGGTCACCCCACAAGGTACATATTTCTCCTGCTGCCCCTGCACAAAAGCACCCCAGGTCCAGGCCTTCGAGACGCGGCCCTTGTTCTGTCACAGCTTTGGAGGCTGAGGTCCGACATCAGTACTGGTGGGCCATGCTCTCGCCACAGCTCCTGGAGGTGGACCCTTCCCTCCCGCTTCGATCCCATGACAGTTCCAGGCACTACTTGGGTGTGCAGGCATCATTCCGGCCCTCCTATGTCTGTGTCTCCCCATCCTGTGTATGGAGGAGGACACCAGCCATGTTGTGTGAGGACCCTCCGGTACTCCATGCACTAGACTTAGAAGCACCCCAGTAGGACTCCTCAAATGACATGAGGGGTGAGGAGCTCAACTTGAACAGTTTTGGGGCGTTGCAATTGAACACCTGAAGAAGACTGCTCAAGTTGCTATCAGTGGACCTTAGAGCAAGGAGATTCTGCTGTGTCATCTGGCTGGTTCATTGGCACCACAAGACCCTCAAAAGTAGATGAGGGACACAATGCTAGGGTACTATCATACATGACCAGTGCTGGGGTACCATCCAACATGGCTCCTTGGAAGGGCCAAGAGCCAAGCAATGTGGGTGCTCCAGAAAGCTGGGAAAGACAAGCAAACAGACTCTCTTAGAGCTGCTGAAGGATGTGCTGTCTTCCCAGCACCTTGACATTAGCCCAGGGAGACCTCGGCAGGACCTCCTCTAGCCTATGATAAAATGCCCATCAGAAGCAGCTTAAGGAAGGAAAGGGTTATGAGTTTATTCTTGGTCTCAGGAGACACCAGGCCGTCTTGGTGGAGAAGGCCTGGCGGCAGTGAAAGCCTGTGGTAGAACTTGCTCACACCTTGGCAGAGCAGGGAGCAGAGAGCTTGGCCCCAAACAGAACAGAGATCACCTTTAAGCAGTGACTCGTTTCTGCCAAATAACACACAGACCCCCCCCCCCCCGCCAAAAAAATCGAATACCTCTCCAAACAAAAATACCTCTCCCCCACTGTGTTGGTGGGGCCACGTGCTCAAATGCACGAGCCTCGTGGAAGGCCTACATTTCCCATTCGTACCAAAGGAGCCACCACCACGTCTGCGGTGATTGATTATGGCAACCACAGGGACAGGAACCCAGGGGAGCACAGGACATTCAGGAAGCACCATCTCTGGCCGCTGGTTCCTGCCTTTGTTTTCTTGAGAACTCTGGAGTGGATTCACTGTTCGTCATTTCCAACTCGCAACTGTTTCTGAATCTCAGAACAAAGGGATGTGCTCAGAGGCTGGTCTCTCTTCGCTTCCCATGTTTCACTTTAGAATCTCGACTGAACCCTCCTCTCTGCTGTCCATCAGGTTTGCTTTTCAATTAAAGTTTCTGTTGACAGAAGGTAGGAGTGCTTGCTTGCTTAATGTCTGTTTACCTAGCTCGATGCTGCTGTGTTTAGACAGCGGGAGCTCCAGAGGTTAATCAATATTCCTGAGGAAGCCGCACCCCGTGCTCCTGAGCACACACAATGCCGGAGAAGTTGGAGGTGCCTGCTGCACAGGTAGACCTTGGAGCTGGCTGACAAGGGAACCTGCCCAAATGCAAACTGGCAGTCAGGTGGCTCCCATGCTTCCCGGGTCCCCAGTGTTTACAAGGGGATCATGGGAGAAGACTTGCCGATCACAGAGGCTCTGGGTTCCGTCCCAGCGCTGCCAGAGGACAAAAGTCCTTCAGACTGCTACCCTACAGTTTACTAACTAGCCTTATGTCTAAAAGAGCAACGTGTAACTTAATTTTTAAATTAATGTCTTTACTATGAGTAAGTGTATCCACGTACCTTAATTGAAAACCACCCAGAGTGACAGACCCAGAGTAGCACATGCTCTTGGCAAAGGATGCAGCCAGACTTTCCGTGAACCTTCAGTGAATCAAAGTTCACAGAAGTAGCCGGCGAGGAAGTGTCAGCAGTAACGCAGGGTGTCCCTGTGTGCTACTGCTGCTTCTCCTGGCCCTTCCTCGCCTTTGAATTCTCTCCAGTGTGGAGACAGGAGCCTCGTTGGACTCTCACTAGATCACTGATCACTAAAGAGTGGGAGAGTCACTTCTTGGGAATGTTTCATGTTCTGGAAGTTTCTTTTCTGCCTCAGTATGCTCTTTGTCTCCAGCCCCCTAGTCATTCAGTAAAGAAGCTTTTTCGAACAGAGCAAAGTGCTCCAGGTGTGGTCTCGTTAGTCTCTGAGCTGTGAGGTAATGCTTTCCTTCACAATGAGGCCTTGTTCTTACCTGGCACCTGACGAATGAAACGTGCTGCCAGGAGGAGTGTGCACCCCCCCAACACACACGCCATCCCAGGACCTAGCTGCAAAGTAGGTTGCCAGCTCTTCAAAAACCATGGAACTCTCAGCCACAGGCCCCACCCTTTCTTCTCCAGGGACTTCAAAGCACGGGTCTCTAAAGAAGCCTCACAATAGAACCTTGAAATGGTAGAATGCCTTCACCCTTGGCTCTCAAAGCACAGGTGTAAACTTGAGCTGATCTTATAACATCCTCATGGGAAAACCACTCCCACATTGACCGGACCTACTTCGCGGAGAGTAAGGCTGGAAGCTTTTGGCAAAAGTGCCCTCAGAGCCCCAAAGGGCGGGGCTTTTGAAGCTGTATCCTGGGTGCCATTAGGCAGACAGTGTCCAGGAATGTGGTCACCAGGAAGAAGAGACTGAAGCATAATTTATTTGCAGGAGAAAGGAATTTTTTTAGAAGAATCAAGTAATTACTACAAAAAGGCTGACAATGAGTGGTTTTTTTTTGCTTATGGTGTTGGGTGTTGACATCACTTGTAGTTCCTTCATTTAACATGATTCAGACCTGGGCCAGCAAATAGCCTCAAGGTCAAGTGAAGGGCAGCAGAATTGGATCTGCACACTTTACAAATGAAAGCTGAGGGGTCCGGGCTCTCCCGGGTGGATTATGCCCATAGGTTGGGCCAAGAAAAAATTCTTGACACAGATCCTGGTAGAAAACATCACTTGCTCTTGGCTTTCTTCTGGGGGTGCAGGGCACCTCTCTGGCGGCTAATCCACACTGCCCACATCCCCAATGCCAGGCCCTCCATTGTCCTGCTGACCCATGCACATGAGGTTGAAGTTTCTCCAGTTTTTCAAAGAGGTATCTACTATGAGGACACATAGTATGTCCATCATTTCTGGGCAAGGGATCCACCATAGGCAAGTTAGGTCAACATTTGGTCTGGAAATGCTTCAGGCCAGACTAGCGATAGTCCTCATTTCTTAGATGTTCGAATGGCAGACAAGTGAGAATGTAATTTCCAACCTCCTCTGACCTTTACAGTCCGATGAGGTCACAGAAGTACTAACATTATCTGATAATCTGGTCACAGGTAATGGCTTCCCCTTGAGCGATGCCACAGGAGTAGAAATGGGCTTCCGAAAGCTAAGACTCTACTGTGATTTGAATGTCAAATACACTCAAGTTTGAATACTTTGTTCCCAGCTAGTGGCACTGAAGGTTTGAAGGTTGTGGGAACCTTAGGAGGTGGATCCTTGCTGGGGGAAGTGGGTCTCTGGGGTGGGCCTTGAGATTTTATAGCGTGGCTCCATTTCCTGCCTGCCCTCTGCTTCCTGATTGTGCGTGCGATGTGACCAGCTAGCTGCTGGCTGCCATATGGAATGTACCTCCTGGAACTGCCAGTCAAATAAACCCTCCTGCCTTCCTCCTCCCTCCTTCCCTCCCTTTCTTCCTCCCTCCCTCCCTCCCTTCCTTCCTTCCTTCCTCCCTCCCTCCCTCCCTCCCTTCCTTCCTCCCTCCATCCCTTCCTCCCTTCCTTCCTCCTTCCCTCCCTCTCTCCCTCCCTCCCTCTCTCCCTTCCTTCCTTCCTTCCTTTCTCCTTTCTTTCATTGCTTCTTTTCAGGTATTTTGCCACTGCAAAGAGCAAAGTAACTAATATAAATCATGACATGGAGATTTCTTCAGTAAGAATGATGAATGGATATTCTTACACACCTAAAAGACAAGGCAAGGGGGACAACCCTGCAGCATTTTGGTGTGAAGTAGTGTTACAGATATCCACGCACAGAGCAATTCTGCTCCACAGGAAAAAGAAAATCTTGAGTGACAAAGAAAAGGAAAGCGCATCATGTGAGAACTGGAAGTGATCATGGTGTACAGGGTGACCATCTGCAAAGAGAAGTGACAAGCTTAATCCATCATGACTTTGCGTTCCAAACCACAGTAATAGAGTTAATTGGGTGGTAACTTTATAGATAATGAGTCAACAAAGCCCATAGGGCAGCATGGTTGGCAGGGTGTATGGGACGAGAGCTGTCATCTTCCCTAAAGAAAAATCAACCACAATGCCATGCACTGAAAGGACAGACCAAATCCATGCTGCACTTGACCTTGGGAATTTCCTTTGGGGAGGTGCTTGTGTGCTTCACAAAAGGCCTTGTTTGGATTTTTACTTTAAAATATGTACATGTATAATTTTGATAGGAACACAGCTAAATTAGAAAGGCTAGAGACTATGGAGCCCTGGGAGCAATTCACACGGCCACAGGGGACAGCAAGGTGGGCACAGGGGCTGCAAGGTGGGCACAGGGGTGGCAAGATGGGGCAGGACGTTGGGAGTGAGCAGTGCCACAGTGGCTTGTGGGAATTTCCATAGCAGCTCTTTTGTCCCCAGATATGCAGAGACCTCAGTCCTGTTATAAAACGCCACTCCCCAGTCATGCTGCAGCTTTATGACTTCAACAAAGCAGGGAGCCTATGAGTGTGTTTCTAGGGCTGGAGCGAGTGAAGAAGGGGCCCATTAGTCTGGTAAATGAGGACTCACTGTGAATTTGAATAAAGAGCTGAGCGTTGCTTCAGAGTTGAGCATTTGGATTCCTCCTGTTTTTTAAATTGTTGATATCTTTATTATCCTTCATTAGATACATTTTATGAGCAAATCTTATGATAGTACCCCCATTTCCCTCCTCCCTGTCCCCAATCCACTGGGGGCCCTCCTCGTTGGGCATACTGGATCAGTCTCTGGGGTAGAGGGTTATGAATCACGTAAGAAGTAGCCTGGTTCCCCCTTTGTATGTTGTTGCTCAGTTCCCTGAGTCTTGGTGGGTGAGTTTTAAGTCAGCTTTATTGTTGAGATCTTAAGAGCCTCTGGACTTCTGCTTTGGGTTGTGTTGGAGGTCATTGGTTCTGTCTCAATGACCAATTCTGGGTTATCTGACTTGCTGTGGTGATAGGTCTTTTGTTTATCACGCCACTCTCTCTAGAAGGTTTCATCATTTGGGGCTTACACGATAGTGGCTCATCTCTTGCCAGGATGTCAGCCATCATCCTGTGGCTTGTTGGTGGAGTTGGATTGACCACGGTTCTCTCCCTGTCTTCTGAAAAATACAAAATACTGACCTCATTCTCATGTTTTGATCTCAGTTCCTGAACGAGGCTTATGGTTGTTGAGTGCATCCTCTCCAGATCCCGGGCCAACGTGGTTCCTTCCTCCTGGGCTCACGCTCATACCGTGGTGGCATCTCCTTCATCCTAGCCACTTTCCCTCAGGCTTGCAGCTGACACTGAATTTTCACCTAACCCAGAGCTGATGGCGTGTGTGCAGCCCAGACGTGGGGAGATGGAAATGACGTCTCTGCTCCTGTTTGAATGGTGCTTTCTAAGAAGGCTTGAAAGAAAGTCCCAGAAGTGCAAGCGTTAGGGCGCTCACTGTAGAGAGGCAAAATGAGCAATTGTCATAGCTGATGTTGACAGAAGGAAGAGCCATGGTACAAACCAGATTCTCCTGTCATGCTGTCCCTTCCAGTTCCTGTGCCATGCCCCCATTTCCTGGCCTTCCTGTCCCTTGGACCCGGAGTTTAAAGCCCATTGGCTGCTTCATTGGGTCGGGAATTCTGACAGGGACTTGGACTCCGAGTGTAAGAGAGGCACATGGCTCTAGCTCACTTGTTCGGTCATGTTCTACTGTATCTCGCCCCAAGTTCGCTCCATGCTCCACTAACACAATTCCTTCCCTCCGCCTCTTTGGGACTAAGTGTGATGAACTGGTCCAATGTACAAAATATAACAAAACACATGATGCTGTGTGACATGTACGAGGTTCATTTTGCTCACAGTTTTGGAGGCAGCACGCACTGGCTCTGGTGGGGCCTCATGTCCTGGCGGAGGGCAAGAGGCAGCGTGAAGTCAGATGCAAGGTCACGGTCACTCTTTTATAACCTTGCTCCCCTGCGACAGCAGCCCCGATGACCTCATTGCCTCACAGAGCTTCCAACATGTAAACCCCAGGGAGCACTCGGCCCACATTCAAGCCAGGCGGCAAAGCTTCTCACAGACCCTGGTCGCTGTCCTTGGTTGTTTCCATTGAAACAGTGTCCTGAACATGTCATCTTTGTGTCTGTCACCCAGGCTCTTCCCTGGGGACATCCTCGTCTCTGACTTCCTCATCTTTGTGGTTCTAGTGTGTGGAACACAGCCTAGTGTGTCACAGAGTGTGTATGCTGCGTGAAAGAAATGATCCCACGGTAGAGGTCTCCATGTGCCACGCTTCGTTTCAGAGACACGAGTGGAGATTTTATCTTATGGGATGGAAACCCTTGCCACTGTCTATGGTTTGAAGCAGTCTATGGTGTGAAGCAAAAAAAAATTATTTAGGTCAAGGTCTCACCCCACACACATGTCGACATGGACCTGCTGTAAGCCAATGTCTTCAAAAGCCATCTCATCTGAAGATACTGAAGAAGGTCTAAGCCAAACTTCAGATGCAGGAAACATGGGCTGTATTTGGCATTTTTGGTCACTAGGCACTTATTACATTTCCAGAGAATTAAAAATCTGGATCACATTATCTCACATTTCCTAAATTCTAGATTGTCAGATAACTTGCCTTTGTCCCTTGACACCCCTTCCTGCCTTGCCAACAAGACCACTGGACGGTGGCAGCTCTGCCCCTGGCGTCTTCCTCAGGTCAGTCCCCCACAGGCTGGAAAGGAGAGTCTACTTGCTTGTTGTTGGTTTTCGCTTGTCAATTTCTTTCTCTTTCATGCCCATGACTTAGCTGCAAAGCAGCCCGGGGAAGGGACTAGCCGGTGTGTATCCCCTTCACGTGCTGGGACAAAACACCCGCCCAAAAGCAGCTTATGGGAGGAGAGGGTTTATTTCAGGCTCACAGTTCCCAGGGAGGCATCATCATGGTGGAAGGAGCTGCTCACTTCATCTCACATCCACAGCAGAGAGACAAGAGCCAGCACCAGCTGGTCTCCTCCCCAAGGTACATCCCTGGTGCCAAACTTCCTTCCGCAGGGCTCCACCTCACAAAAGCTCCACTTAACCAAAAACACCTGAGGCTGTGGGAGCATTCCATTCAAACCACCACAGGGCAAGGCACTATTTCCCTGCCTTGTAATGCCCTCCCTCCAATTAATGCTTGCAAACCCTACCAGCCTAGGTGTTGGTACTGAGGAGGTAATTCAGTCACGAGGACGGAACCCTTGTCAGTGATATTAATGCCCTTCTAAGAAGAGACACAAGACCTTCCTCTGTCTCTCTGGTTTCTGCCATGCATGGACATGGACTCTGAGGGCCTCGACCCTGCTCTCACAGCCTCCCCAAGTGTGAAAAATACTTGTTGTTTGAACCACCCAGTCCATGGTCGCCCACACTACCAAAGACAATCAGCAGGCTGGAGGGATGGAAATAAAAGACGTCAGGTGACCATCCAACGGTTTGGCTCTACAAATATCCTCAAGTGACAACGTTACTTCCTAGATAGACTCTTCATATGGGTTGATTTATTTGAGTAGAAGAAACTTCAGGGGCAGAAACTGTGGTGACTTCAGTGTGTTGTTTGGGTAAGAAAATTGTGACACTGAGCTGCACAGACAGAAGCTGTCACTAACACTAACAGTACACGCACCCTTGTGTGTGGCGCCGCTCTTATCTGCAGTGTGTTTGCACGCTGTATCGAGTTTACTTGCATCTTTCACTAATGTCGTGGGATGTGACTACCGTGGACATTCCTGAGCCAAAGGACTGCTTAGGCAAAACAAGCCATCTGCAGGATAAATCTTATGGTATACTATAGTTTTATATGCCAATATATATAATTTCACAGCATAATATCATTTAAGGCCAGGCACCATTCTCCTACAATTAAAGACAAAACAACATTGTTTCACTTATTTAAAAGAGGAGAAAACAAATATTTATCAATATTTGACATCTGACATATTACAACTCTGTGTATGTTATACAACCTCACAGATAACCTCGTGGGTTCTTGTAACAGCCATGTGTTTTTGTGTATGTGCATATGGTATGTGTGTGTATGGTGTGTGTGGTGTGTATAACATGAACTGTGTGCAGTGAGCAGTATATATGGTGTGAGGTGTCTGTGTATGCATATGTGTATGTGTTATGTGTGTCTATGTGTATGTGGTGTTATGTGTGTCTATGTATGTGTATGTGACCCCTTTATACCATGAGGGTCCTGATTCTCCAGAAAGCTTACCAGCTTATTAGTGGCAAAGCTCAGATGTCAAACCAGGCTTGCTTTTAGGTTCTGACCATCCTTCCTCCCCTCTGCATGATGTGTTTGGTTCTATGACCTATTGTTATTCCATTAAAGAGATTTGGAGTTATCAGTAAAACTGAGCCACAATGCAAGGAGTGTATGCATTTCCTATAGGGGTTGTAAAAAATTATCAGCAGCTGGGTGGTTAAAGACATGGAAATTCAGGCTATAGAGATTTGTTGAAAGCACTTTTTTAAAAAAGTTATTTATTGTTAGTTAGAAATACTATATGATGAAAAAGTCTTGTGTTGGTACCCCCATTTCCCTCCTCCCTGTCCCCATCCCACTGAGGGCCCTCCTCAGTGGGGTTTCTGGAATGGTCCATGGGATGGGGATGGGTTATGAATTGTACAACTAGTAGACAGTATGTGTGTGTGTGTTGTTGTTGTTGTTGTTGTTAAGGGAGCAATGTCTCTGGGATATTCTCCCCAACATGGCTCTTACAATCTTTGTGCCCCCTCTTCCACAAAGGTTCCTGAATTACCACAGTGGGTGAGTTTTAAGCCTGCTTGGCTGTTGTAATCTTTTTTGTTTTGTTTTGTTTTTCATATTGTAAATAATTAGATACATTGCATGAGCAAGTCTTATGGTAGTATCCCCATTTCCCTTCTCCCTGTTCCAACCCTGCTGGGGGCCTTCCTACCTGGGCTGTTGGACCAGTCCATGGGATGGGGGTTATGGATTGTACAAGAGGTAGTCAGTTTTTTCTCCCCCACCATGCCTCTTACACTCTTTCTGCACCCAATTCTACTCAGATCCCTGAGTCATGGTGGGTGAGTTTTGGGTCTGCTTAACTGTTGAAGTCTTAAGAGTCTCTGGATTTCTGCTTTGGATTGTGTTGGGTATCCTCAATCCTTTCCCAGGTTATCTGACTTGCTGTGGAGGTAGGTCTCTTGCTCATCTCGCCTCTTCCTCAAAGGTTTCATTTGGGCTCTATATTATTGTCATAGTCAGCCACAAGCTGCTGGGATGAATCTTCACACCAGGCACAGTTTTGGGAGGAAAGTATTTATTGAAATAACAGAACCGGGGGGAGTTTCAGAATGGTGAAAGAGGCTGGCCCCCTTTCACAGATCCAAGCAAAGAGAGAGAGACCCAAGATTTGCTTGGTCAGATTTATAAGGGTTTATCAAAAAATTTTCCCACAAAATCCTGGCAAACAGACTACAAGTTTTCATCAAAAGATTATTCCGTTAACCCTAGAGTTATCCAAAGACCTTATTGGAATTGTTCTAATCAGGATCTCAGCGGTTATGGTCACTTTGTAGCAAAGCCTATGACCCAAGTTTCAAAGTCTCAAAGAAGAGGAAGAGCACAGACATCTCGAGGTTGTCCTCTGACTTCTACATGTGCAGAGCAGCAAACATACACACGCATTGCATGGCACACACAGACACACACACTCACACATACATACACATATACACATGTACACACATGCACACACGTGTGGCACACACACGCATGCACACACACAAGATGAATTTTCTTTTTATAAAAAGACTTGTTCCAGAATCCCCTCTTCTAGAAGCAAGGAGCTCTAACCAATTTAAAGAATTAAATTGCTCATATCAGAAGAAAAATGTGTCTCCAAAATAGCTCTCCTTTCATCAGAATTGCTCCAACTGTATTCTGGGTGATGGATCTTAATTGCCAAACTGTTTGCTGTAATTAACTCTACCTGCATGGTTTAATCCTGATGGTATATTACATCACTGCCGGAGGAGTCTCTCGTCTCCTAAACCATAAATCTGAGTCAGAAGTTCTCTTCAGAACGTGTCTCTCCCCTCAAAGACACGAAGGATTTCAAAAAGTAAAGCACATTATTACTGCCCTCAAGAGAGAAGCTGGCCATAGAGAGCATCTCTTCTCACAGACACTACAGCATCCTGTACATCTCCTAAGTGTGTGTGTGTGTGTGTGTGTGTGTGTGTGTGTGTGTGTGTAGACTGTGTCCTTTACTTCTAAGAATGAATTTGCAGTCCTGGAAAGACTTCAGTTGTTACGAGTGCGTCAGTGTGTGGGGTGAAGATGGGGTGCAGGTTGGTGTGGAGGCGATCTCATCTGTGCCTGGTGTCTGCGGATCACTTCCTGTTAGTCCCATGACCCTCAGCATGGAGGAAGGAGGGCTCAAAAAGATACCCAAACTCAGGCTCCATTCCAAGAGGTTATGATTAGATCGGTCTCATGAGAGTGGAGAACACCAGTAAGCTTTGACTTGAAGAAAGACAGAGGGATACCGAGACACACACACACAGAGAGAGAGAGAGAGAGAATGAGTGGGAGACAGAGGCCCCAAAACCTCACACCGGGCTCATCACAGGGAACCCCGGGGGGATCTTGGGGGCTGAATGGCACATAGGTGCCAGGAAGAGTTTCTCTTCTTGGCACGTAGCCAGAGGAGTGACAAGGAGCCATTTTTTAAAAACCCATGCTGAGTCAGCAGCTAGGTGGCTCTAGAGGCAAAAGCACCCTGGAAAACTCCCAATCCTCAGGGAGTCTGGTCCTCGCCTCTACTCTAGGGCCCACTTGAATATTGAAAACATTTCCACCAGAAAAATATGGTTGATTTTGAAAATCCAACCAATGACCCCATCCCAGAGGTTCAAGCCCGAATGTAGAAACACAAGAAACTTGAAAAATCAAGGCAACCTGACTCCTCTACACATTACCAGTTCCATAATGATGAATTACAATGAAAATGAAATTGCAGAAAGAATTCCAACAAAATAGTTAGAGTATTCAATGAAATCCAAGAACATATAATTAAACTCTTGAATGGGTTTAAAAAGAATACAAGTAAATAGCTGAATGAAATAAGTGAGACAACAGAGGACATTAAATCTGCATTAGTCAGTGCTCGCTAGAGGAGCAGACTTGAGAGAACGAAGATGTATTTTAAGGGATTTATTAGATTAGTTTATAATACAGGCTGGGCAATCCTACAGGAGCTGTCCACTTGCTGAAGAATCGAGGAGCCCAGTAGCTGCTCAGTCCGCAAGACTGCATACTTCAGCAGTTCAAGCCTGCACTGAAGGCCTGAAGGATTCCTGGAGAGCATTGATCTTAAGTCCCCATTGGAAGGCTCCTGGAGCCGAATTCCGATGTCCAAAGTCGGCAGTAGCAGGTAGGCAGATGCACACCCCATCCAGCAGCCAGGCAAAAGGCCTTGGCTCTCCCTGAGCATGCAGTCCCTCCCTGGAAGGGCTGCCCACTCTGGCAGAAGGGCTTCCTCTCTCCTGCTATCCTTCCTGGAAACATCCTCACAGGCCTGCCCAAGAAAAGGCATGTCTCTTACTTGACTCTCGATCTGATCATCTTGACAATAGAATTTCATCATCACTAAAGACACCTTCAGTAATGAGGTAGAAATACTGAAAATATAGACTGAAATTTTGGAAATGAAAAAGTAAACAACTCTGGAAATTCTCACCATTAGAATGGATCAATTGGAGACAGGATGTGAGGATGTGAAGGCCAAGTAGACAGACTAGGACACTCAATGACAAAAATAAAATTATTTTTAAAAATTATAAACAAAAACAATCATAAAATTATTTTTAAAAATCATAAACAAAAAGTATGTGAGATCTATAAGTGAAAGACCAAACTTATAAGTTATGGGCATAGATGTAGGAGTATAAATTAAAATTATAGAAAATGTGCTTAATAAAACTATCATAGAAATTTCCCCAAACATAGGGAAAGAGGTGGCAGTCCATATACAGGAGGCTTTTAGAACACCACACAGGTAAGTCCAGAAAAATAAACTTCCACATATCATATGATAGCTAAAAATCTAAGTATGCAGGGCAAAGAAAGACTATTTCAGCTGCAAGAGAGAAACAGCAAGTCACATACAAAGAAAAACCCATGGGAATGACAGCAGATTTGTCAACGGAAACTAGGTGTTAGGAAAAGGGAGATAGAGCAATGTATTTCAGGTCTTGAAAGAAAATAACTGCCAACTCAGATTGCTGATTTCAGCAAAGATATCCTTCATAGTTGAAAGAGTAAGAAAAACTTACCATGATAAACACAAACTAAGATTTTTTGACCAATAAGCCAAATCCTACAGAAGTTACTTGAAGGAATTGTAAATATGAAAGATAAAGATAAATGTATCCATGACCCTATGGGAAAGAGCAATGTGTCCGAGAACAGTAGGTGAGCAGGTGAGAATGAGTAAAGTGCCAAATGTTGCGAAAAACGAGAGGAATTAATTCATACCTTTTGGTAATGCCTCTGGACTGTGAATGGTTTCAATTCTCCAGTCAAAAGGCAGAGTAGACAGAGGACCAGACTGTGCTAAGAACAGGAGCCATCTGCCACCTTCACAAGACACACCTCACTGGAAAAGACAAAGACATCCTTAAGGTAAAAGATAGAAAATACATTTCAAACAGGTGGAACTCCAAAGCAAGCAGGTGGAGCTAAGCTAAAATCTGACGACGTAGACTTCGACTGGTGAGAAAAGATAAAGAATGCTCAACGGAAAGTGTATAGAAACATGGGAAGTATCTGTGAACCAAACATCAACACACAGTTTCATAAACAAACACTGCTGGATATGAAGGCGCAGGTTGACCACAACACGATAAAGTGGGCTTTTGCTACTAAAATTAAGCAAAGAAAATATAACCGTTTTTAACAGGTCTATTACAAGCAATGAGATTGAAGGAATAATAAATCTCCCATAAAAAAAAAGCCCAAATGCATTCACTGCTGAATTCTTCCCGATCCTTAAGTAAGAACTAACACTAATGTTCCTAAACGACTCCATGGAGAAGGAAAGAACGCCCTGTGGTGGTGTGAGTCAGGTGTCTCACACAAACTCCTGTGTTCAGAATGCTTGATCCCCAGATGATGGAGCCTTGATGAAGGAGGTGTGAAGCTGGGGTGGACTGGTGGTTTATTAGCCAGTGTTAGTGGGCACACTCTCCCGCTGCTGCCATCCACCTGATGCTGCCAGGCGCACTGATGCCCAGCCTCTGCTCATGCCATCGTTCCCTGTTGTCTCGGAGTTTATGCTCAAGCCTAGAAGCCAAAATAGACAGCTTTCCTCCCATAAGCTGCTTCTGGTCAGGTGTTTGTCCCAGTAATGAGAAGGTAACTTCAATGGCTACTAAACTCATTTCATAAAGCCTGAATCACTTGGCTACAAAATCAGATAAGGTTACAACAAAGACACAAAATGATATCCCAATCCTCCTAGTGAACACAGATGTAAACATCTTCAGCAAAGTTCTTGAAAATGAATTCAGCCACACATTAAAAAGATCATTCATCACAGATGAGCCAAATTCATTTCCTCTCAGGGATACAAATACAATTCTTAATAAATGTAATTCAGCTCATAAATAGGCTCAAAAGTGGAAATACCAAGATCATTCCAGTAGATGTAGGGAAGCTCTTTGTAGATACAGCATACATACCCTTCATAGGAATCCCTTAAGAAACTAGGCAGAGAATAAAACAAAATTCAACAAAATAAAGACTGTAGATGATAACCTACAACCAATATCATTCCAAGTGGGAAAATTGAAAGCATTTCCTCTGAAATTAGGAATCATAAAAGTTTTCCTCTATCCCACTTTTATTCAATCTAGTCCTTGAAGTCTTAGCTAGACAGAGAAGAGAAAGAAATAAAAGGACTATGCACTTGAAAAAGAAGTAAAAGTATTCTTATTTACAAATGAAATAATCCTACTTAAGTGACCCTAAAGACTCCAATTGAAAACGTTTAGGACTAATAAACTCTTTCAGCAGAATATAAAATCAGCATGCAAACATCAGTATCTTTCCTACATTCTAATAATAAATGTGCCAAGAAAGGCAATCCCAATCATGATAGCTTCAAAAACTACTGAGCATAACCCTAACAAGGAGGTAAAAGACCTGTGTAATAATAATCTTAAAACACTGAACAACAACGAAAAGCCTGCAGAAGACACTAGAGGATTACTCATGGATCAGTAAAATCAGTATCACGAAAATGGCTTTAGCCAAACTAATTGAGAAATTCAGTAAAATCCCCATCAATTTTCTAATGACATCCTTCAGAGACATAAAAACATAAAACAATCCTACCATTCACATGGACACAAAATAAACTTGAATCAGCAGAGTAATCATGAGCAGCATGAGCAACACTGGAGAAATCACAACCCCTGCCTTCAAATTATGTCACAAAGCCCCAGTGATAGGCCAGCATGGAGGTGCCACCGAAAGACACACAGACCAACGCAATCAAATAAGGAACTAGAAATGGCGTGGGCAAATCTGGATGTCCACAGGGTCACTGTCTTTCACCCTGAGCAAAGTCAGTGAAAAATGGACCAAATGCTGTCAGACTCCAAACTCAGAAACTGTTAGAGGAAAGCATAGGAAACCATTTCAGGATACACGCAAAGTCAAAGGCTTTCTGGAAGACTCTAATGCCAGCGTTTAGCAAACAGGATCATGCAAAATTAAAAAGCCTCTGCCCAGGAATTAATTAACTGCAGAGACAGATTATTGAATAAGAGAAAAGTTTTGCTACTTATATATCTGATAGAGGATTAATATCTGGAAAACATATAAAGAATTAAAAACACTAAATACCAAAATATCCAATCAATAAATAGGCAAATAAAATGCAAAGATAATTCTCAAAAAATTAAGTACAATTCAACATTGTGAGCCATCAGAGAAACGTATTCTCAAACTACACTGAGATTCCATCTCACCCAAGTCAGAATGGCTGTCAGTAAGAAAACAAATTACAATAAACTCTGGCGAGGGATGTGTGGGAAAGGCAACCCTTGTTCCCTGCATGTGGCAATGGAAATTAGACCAGCAACTATGGAAATCAGCGTAAAGTTCCTCACGAACTAAAAATAAAATGACTACACAATCAGCTAGACCACTTCTGGGCACATGCCCAAAGGACTCAGACAGTGTCACACAAAGATACTTGCCTATCTGTGCGTATTAGAGCCCTCACTGTTTACAGTGGTCAAGTATGGAGTAAGCCTACGTGTCCATCATTGGATGAATGGATAAAAATGTGGCATATATTCACGTTTTATTCGGCCACAAAGAATGAAATTTTATCATTGCCTGATAACGGATTAGAGATAATCACATTGAGTGAAATGAGCCAGTCTTAGAAAGACAAATACATCCAATGTCTCTGCCATATGTGGAATGCATATAGGTATGTTTTTTCAGGCAGGGTCTCATGTGGCCCAGCTTGCCCTCAGACTCACCATGTAGCAAGATGATCTTGAACTTCTGATCCTCATGCCTCCACCTCCTGAATGCTGAGATTACAGAGCGCCACCACACCCAGTTCACATGGTGCTAGAGATTCGTGTATGCCAGGCAAGCACACCAGCAAGGAAGGAATATCTCCAGGTCCAAACATACACTTGCAATGTATATGTATTTGCATAATATACACATATATGATATGTATACATCATCATGTTTATATGTGACTTTAAAGCAAGGCCACTTGGGGGAAGGAAGAAGAAGCAGGAAGTGGGGGAAAAGGAGAAAAGAAGAGAGGACAGGAGGTGAATCTGGTCAAAATGGTGCATTTGAATACAATAGTCTTTATGAAACCCATCAATATGTACAATGAATATACGCCAATGAAATTTCTTTTTTTTAAATCCAAAAGACTATCACTGCCCAGTACGCAGTAGAGCATCTGTGAAGAGAATGGAGAATCAGAAGCAGTCTTGACAGCTGGGAAAGGACATTTTACTTGAAGAAAAGATGTACAACATGGTGAATTTCACTTGTGAAAATTAGCTTTCAGTGCAGAGAAACAAAATTACTTTCTAGTGTAGGACAACTCCAAATGCAAAAAATAAAGCTCTAATATATTTGGAAAGAAAAATAAGATGATACCTTTATGTCAGGGTAGTAAAAGATTTTTTTTTGCTTTTGAATTTTTATTTGTTTGCAAGCACAGAGAGAGAGAAAGAGAAAGAGAGAGAGAATGAATGAAGGAATATGAACATGGGTGTGCCAGGGCTTTTCGCCACCATAAATGAACTCCAGATGCACATGCCACATTGTGCATCTGGCTTTACGTGGCTACTGGGAAATCAAACCCAGATCGTTCAGCTTTGCAGGCAAGCAACTTAACCACTGAGCCATCTCTCCTACCCCATAGAAACTTTTTAGAATTAATATCTTTATTATGAATAAGTATATGCACTGTATGAGCACATCTTGTGAAGGTGTCCCGTTTCCCTCCTCTCTGTCCCCTAGCCTCTGGGTCCTTCCTCGGTGCACATACTGGATCTGTCCAAAGGTCAGGGGGAATGAACTGCACCAGAGGGAGCAGCTTTTCTTTCTTTTTCCTCCCCCCTTTGTGTACTGTTGCCGAGGGGGCCATGTCTCTGCACATTCTCCCCCACCACGGCTCTTACATTCTTTCTCTCCCCTCTTCCGTTCAGTTCCCTGAGTCATGGCGGGTGAGTTTTGAGTCTGCTTTATTGTTGGGATCTTAAGTATCTCTGGACCTTTGCCCTGGGTTGTGTTGGATATTATTGGCATCTGTCTCTATTGGCCTTTCATGGGTTATCAGACTTGCTATGGCTTGTCTCCTGGCAGGATGTCAGCCATCATCCAATGTCTTCTTGGTGGAATTGAGTTGTCTCCAGCTCTCCCGCTGCCTTCTGAAAAATACAAATCATCTCCATCTGAGAGTGAGATAAATATGGGTTAAATGAGACAACATTGCTATTTTGGCTAGCTCCTAATGGGTGTAGCCTCTCTGTAGTTCTCTAGTAGTGGGAATTTTCCCGAGGAGACTGAGATCTTGGACCTCATAGGATTATGCCATGGATTCCAGTTCCAGTTAAGGGTTCCTTATCACTAAGCAGATCTCTTAGCCAATCAATAAGCCATTGATTACTCTCCTCCTCGGTTTAGCACCACTATTGCACAGATGAGCATTTCTTGACTTGCTGGTCTCTTCCATACCGCCATGTGTCCAGCATTCTTGTGACAACTGTCTATCTTGTATATCAGTGGTCTCTGCTTTCTCCAAAGATCTCCAAATATCTCCTGGCAGCTCATGTACCACCTTCCAGTGCTACACATGCTACCATCTGGGAGCTGGTCACCATTCTGGGTCTAGCAGGATCCCTTGGTGTTGTTTGATGACATTCTGTGATTTCTTCAGCAACAGGGTCTTACCTTAGGCCTTGGGCAGTTATTCAAGAGCTTGGACAGAAGTCTGTCACATTTTGGGGACCTTTGGGTGTCTTTGATCAACAGCTCAGTGTGGGAAGGAACCAATAACTGAGACAGGGAGATGCAGGCCTGAGCAATTATTCTTGAGGTTAGGCTTCCTCCCATCTGTTCATGGTCCTTCATACCAGGTGGTACCCTCAGCTTCCTCGGGAGTTTACTGTATGAAAGCTAGGGTTTTATGGTGACAATTCATAATTAGTTTAGTTTACTGTAGGAGTCCCACCCACCCTCCCATTCCTCCCCCCCAATTCTTTCCATTCCCTTTTACAGTCTCTCTATTCACTGACAGATTTTCTTAATGTTCATGCTTAACATGGTTAGGAACCACATATGAGGGAGAATATGAGGTGTTTGGCTCTCTGCTCATGTGTGTGATCATGAAGAATGATCTGCTCCAAGTCCATCCACTTTTCTTTAAATTCCATTATGTCATTTTTCCTTTCAGCTGCGTAGAAATCCATAGTGTATATGTACTACAACTTTGATATCCATTCATCCAGAAATGGGCATTGGGGTGGATTCCAATTCTTTACTATTATGAATTGAGCTGCTACAAACATGGTTGAGCAAATGTCTCTGTACTTCGGTGAGGAAACTTGGGGGTAGATGCCCAGTAGAGGGATAGCTGGGTCCACTGTTGGCTCTATATCCATCCTGTTCAGGAGCCTCCACACTGCTTTCCGTAGTGGTTGTACAAGTTTGCATTCCCACCAGCAGTGAATGAGGGTCCCTTTCCCCTCACAACCTCACCAGCATCTATTGTTGGTAGATTTTTTTAATGATTGCCATTCTGACTGGAGTAAGGTGGACTCTCATTGTTGTTTTGATTTGCATTTCTCTGACAAGTGACAATTTCTTTCTTTTTTTATTGTCCATAATCAGTTACATTATTTAGTGGGAAAACAATGAGTTGTTATCCCCAATTCCCCAATGCCCCCCCTCCCCATCCCCAATCAGCTGGATATCCTCCTTCTCCGTGGGTTGTCTGGATCAGTCCTTGTGACAGGGGACCATGGATAGCCTAGTATTCAGCCAGGTTCTCCTGGCCATACCTCTGGATAGTCTCCCCCCACCACGGCTCTCACAATCTTTCCACCCCCTCTTCCATACAGTTCCCTGAGTCGTGGTGGATGAGTATTAAGGCTGCTTTATTGTTGTGAGCTTAGGGGTCTTTGTGTCAAAAATCATTGGTTTCTGTCTCACTGACTTATCCTGTGTTGACTGAATGGCTGTGGCTGTGGGTCCCATTGTTCATCCCACCAATCTCTGTGGGGTTCCACATGGATCCTCCACAATATGACTGTGGTGGCTCATCTCTTGCCAGGATCTGACAATGAACATTTTCTCAAATGGGAGTTGGCCATTTGTATTTCTTCCTCTGTGAATTCCCTGTTGATTTCAGTTCCCCATTTTGTGAGAAGGCTGTTTGATAACTTTTATTTAATGTTTTGAGTTCTTTGTATATTTTAGATATTCGACCTCCATCCATATTGTAGTTGGCAAAGATTAACTCCCAGTTTCATGGTGGTCTATTGGCTCTGAGTATGGTATGTTTGTCTGTACAGAAGCTTTTTAGCTTGATGAGCTCCCATTGGTTAAGTGATTGTTGCACTTCCTGAGCTATCAGAGGTTTGTTCAGGAAGCTTTTCCCTATTCCTTTTTCGTAGAGAGTTCCCCCAATTTTCTCTTCCAGGGTTTTCAGTTTCAGGTCTTACATTGAGGCCTTGGATCCATTTGGAGTATATTTTTGTGCATGGTGAGTGGAGAGGGTCTAGTTTCATTTTCTTGCAAGTATTTATCCAATTTTTCCAGTATCATTTGTTAAAGATGCTATCTTTACACCAGTTATTCTTGGCATCTGTCGAATATGAAGTAACTATAGTTTCTTGAGCTTAGGGCAGAGTCTTTAATTCTGTTCCATTGGTCTATCTGTCTATTTTTGTGCCAGTACCATACTGTTTTTGTTACTATGGCTTTGTATATATCTTTAGGTCAGGTATGGCAATACTGCCTGACATGCTTCTTTTACTAAGGATGGCTTTGGATACCCGAGGCCTTTTGCCATTCCAAATAAATTGGGTGGTTATTTTTTTCTATGTCTGTAAGGAATAAAGCTGATATTTTTATTGGTATTGCATTGAATCTGTATATAGCTTTTGGCAGTATTGCCACTTTCATGATATTAATTCTACCTATCCAGGAATATGGGAGATCTTTCCATCTTTTCACAGCATCTTCAATTTCCTTCTTGAGTGTTTTTTTAGTGTTTTTATGTTTTCATTATAC
>PVHP010019659.1:0-31592 GCA_004024765.1 Zapus hudsonius
TCGCACAAAGCTGGCTCTGCCCTTTGCAGAATGAACTTGCAATTCTGCTTTTCCAGAAATGGGATTGTCTGAGGCAGGGCGAGCATGTTTGGAATCAAACGCACACTTCCTTATCAAAAGGAAGACCCTTATTAAAAGGGTCTCGTGGAGCCCAGCCTTCCTCACATCTGCACATACCACATCCTACTAAAGCCAAGGGCCATGGCTGATGGAAGAGAGAACAGAGTTGGTCATTTTTCTGCCTGTTATTTTCCCCTTGAAACAGTCCAAGAAGACTGGCCTTATTGGGGTGTTTGCGGGGGACCTCACAGCACTTGGGGTTTGCTGAGTGTTCTGTGGACATAAGCCTGGGGGAGCAGACAGTTTGGGAGCAATATGTCAAATTTAGGTCTAGAAGCTGAGGCCGGAATGAGCCCAGACAGGTGTCTTTCCTACAGTGACTCCCAGATGTAGATGGGTAGGACTCTTTACTTTCTTTGTAATGTGTGTGTGTGTGTGTGTGAAGCACATACATGTGTAGATGAGCACACCCTGTGTGCACAGGTGCAGAGGCCTGAGGAGAACCTTGGGGGTCCTGCTCTATCGTCCTTCCCCCTTATTTTCCTGAGACAGTCTCTCATTGAACTTGAAGCTCATCATTTGTTGGTTAGTCTGGCTGACCAGGGAGCCCCTCAGGGCTGGGGCAAACCTGAGTATTACGTGGGGGCTGGGAGCTGAGCTGAGGTCCTCATGCCTCACAGCAAGTGCTCTCACCCACTGCCACCTCCCTGCCCAGCTTGTCACTTATGATGGATGTGTCAGGGACACAAGACCATGGTTGTCTCCTGAATGGGAACACCCCCAACTCTGTCAAATGGCATTTCAAAAGGGTCTCATGTAGCTCAGCCTGACCTCAAACTCACTGTGTAGCCAAAGATGATGACCTTGAACTTCTAGTCCCTCCACCTCCCCTTCTGGAGTGCAGGGATTACAGGCATGTACCGCTCCACTGGGGATTGAACCAGGGACTCTGTGAATGCCAGTGAGGCCAGCCCTCTACCACTGAGCTACTTCCCAGGTGCCTAAAAAGGGAATGTCTTAAGAAAAGCAGAGCTGACACAAGCCCCCAACTCCCTTCTCTCTGTCAGAACCAGGCTGGGAGAGGGGTTGGCCATAAAAGAACTGACGCATCACTGAAAGACACCGAGAAGTCATTGATGGGTTTCTTTGACAATATTGGCCTGGTCCATTTTGAAGGGAAGGTGTGTGTTTGTGTGTGCACCTGGCTTGGAAGATTTTATTGTGGGGGAAAAATGTGCACATTAGCTACTGTTTAAACATAATTACTTTGATTTATTTCCCTCCCTTTCAATCCCAGGTTGTTAGATCTAGTTGTAAAAAAGGCATCTGCTGTTGAGTTAATGAAAAAACCTTAAGCTAGTTATTCAGGTTGTTCTCTTCCTCAAGAGAACAAAATGATTCTGTCAGTTTCTTCAGGAAGACATTTGAGTTTCTTATGTCCACTTTTTTTGCATGTGCGTGGTGTGTGTGTGCTCATGTGTGGAGGAGCACGTGTGTGCATGTGCATGGTATGTGTGTGTGTGTGTGCTCATGCATCTGGAGGCCAGAAGTTAATGTAGGTGTTATTACCTTATAGCTCTCCACCTTATTCTTTGATACGGGGGTCTCTCACTGAGCCCAGAGCTCACTGATTTGGCTAGACTAGCCACCCACTGAACCTCCGGGATCCACCTGTCTCCACCTCCCAGCACTAGGATTACAGGTGTCCACCACTGTGCCCATCATTTGTGTGGTGCTGGGGATCCAAACTCAACAAGTCCTCCTGCTTGAGCAGAAAGCCCTTTGTCCACTGAGCCATCTCCCAGCCGAAGATCCACCCTTCACGTCCGGAGGTCAATCATGGGACATGATTTTCTTTGATAGCTGTTTTTTTTTATTATTTATTAAGTAGAAACTTTGTCTGGAACGAGTGCTTGGGAACTGGCTGCTGTGGGAATGGCTCTCTGGCTTCACTTCGTGTCCTCTTCATAAATTTAATCTAGAACTTTTCCACTCGGAGGACCCCAGAGAGTCCTGAGGGACAGTGGTGTCCATCTGTCTTTAACACTGACAGCTCATCTTGTTAGCCAACTAGGAGATCACTGTGAATACCACATGCAAAAAAATTATTTTGCCTTTCTATTGAGGCAGGGTCTTACTCTCTGCCAGGTTGACCTGGAACTCCCTGTGTAATCCAGGCTGGCCATGGTCCTCTATCCTCAGCGCCCTGAGCACGGGGACTAAAGGTGTGCACCACCATGCCCAGCTAGTTCACCTAATTTTGGCCATGCTAGGGATTGGCCCAGAGCCTCGTGCACGGCCGGTAACCACTGAGCTATATTCCCAGTTCTCTTTTTACTTCTTGTTCTGAGACAGAGACTCACTAGTTGCTCAGGCTGGCCTTGAACTCAGTCTGTAGCCTAGACTGACTCTGAATGTGTGATCATTCTGCCTCAGTCTCCCAAGTAGCGAGGATGATAGGCCTGTACTACCAGGCTGGGCTGAAAAAGTGTGGTTTTCTTTTTCTTTCTTACTTAAACATCAAAAGGGTGTTTTTAAAGGCTCATTTCATGTCAGATCTCTGTCTAATGTACCTGTTTATGGCGTGTTTGGATTGCATCTTTGCTGACCTTTGAAAGAGGAACTTACTGGAAATGCTGATTCTTGGTCTCTGCTAACAGAGCTCCAACAGCCACATGGTGACTTATTTTATGGGCCTGTTTTCCTTCTTGCTAATCTACAGGCCACCCAGGAATGAAGGCCAAAATGTCTACAGACAGTGTCAGCTGTCCCTAGGAGTGGAGATGGGACAAAAAAAAAAATCTTCCCATGGTGAGAAAGACTGGAGTGATGTCACTTCCTGAGGCTGGATTCTGTGACCCTTCCCCACTCCCCGCGTTTCTCTAATGGCACCTTATCCACCTCCACACTGGTCCCAGGTACCTAGAAGAGGTGTTGCTAGGCTCGTTCATACTGGAATGAGTTAAATAATAGCTCCTGCTCCATGAATCAGCAGTGTGTGCTGAGAGTTGACAAAAGTGTTCTCTAGCTGAAGAAGCTTGTGAACGGGCTTGAGGATGAGGCTCCATTGGTAGGGGGCTTGCCGAGCCCTGGACTCATCCCCAGCACTGCATCCTGGGATCCAGCATTCCAAAGGAAGAAGCAGGAGGATAAGAAATTCAAGTTATATAGGGAGTTCCAGGCCAGTCTGGGGTCCGTTAGACCCTCTCTCTCTCTCTCTCTCTCTCTCTCTCTCTCTCTCTCTCTCTCTCTCTCTCTCACACACACACACACACACACACACACACACACACACGCACACCAACAAACAAACTAGAAGATGTTTATGAGATAAAATCTGCTAAGTCTTACACTGATTTTTTTTTGTGGGAATAATTGTTGGTTTGTTTATTTTTAAGCTCTTGGGGATCCTCTTGCCTCAGCATTTCCAAAAACTGGGATCCAGGTTAGAGCCAAAGGGGCTTCACTCACTCATCAAAAGTCTGCAGTGTTCAGGTGGAGAGAAGCTGTTTAGCTTCGTCTAAACTGTTATATCCTGAACCTTACTGTGAAGATCTGACCTCATGATCCGTTGGCATCTGCTCTGGAAACGCTGCTGAAACTCAAAGAGGTGCCAAGTCAGAGTCTGGTGGTCAGCTGTGGAGTGACAGCCTGATGCTCTGAGGTGCTCCCTTTGGCCAAAGCTTTCTGTTTCCAAATAAAAATCCTGAGATTCCATTTGTGAAGTGAATGAATGAATTATTGAAGGAAATATATATATATGTATATATGTGTGTGTGTGTGTGTGTGTGTGTGTGTAGGTCACCGCCACTGGATAAGGCAGAGAAAGATGTCAGGGCATGACAGAAGAAACCAGAGAAAAACCAGAGAAGCTAGGGTGGGGGGGGGGTCTTTCTAGCTTTTCTCAGCAATAGAGCTGGAAAGATATTACTAATTGCATCATACCCCTACACACATATAAATACATGTGCACATATATGCACAGAGAGACATAAATTCCTTGAGTTGGGAGGCTGGTTTTCTTTTTTTTCTTTCTTCCTTTTTTTTTTTTTTTTTTTTTTGGTTTTTCGAGGTAGGGTCTCGCTCTAGTCCAGGCTGATCTGGAATTCACTATGGAGTCTCAGGGTGGCCTTGAACTCCAGGCGATCCTCCTACCTCTGCCTCCGGAGTGCTGGGATTAAAGACGTGTGCCACCACGCCCAGCTGGGAGGCTGGTTTTCTAAGCAGAGAATTACTTTAAGTGATTGGAGGGATGTCAGTATACACAGATGGATACATATAAAAACCTTTTCATACATTTCCAATGGAAATGAAATTCAGGAGATCACAGCTTAGCGGGCCACTGTTTGCTTAGCATCGGCAAAGCCCTGGGGTTCAAGACCTAACTCTGCAACACAAACAAACCAAAACACCCAGAAATTTGGGGATGATTTGCTCTCATTTTCAGTGATCTCTAGTTTAAAAATATCAAGCGCAATATCTCAGCTCTTCCCATTAAGTGTAGTTCTTGGCACACGACCTTTTAACACACTCATGAATAATTCTGTCATTGACAGGCTGGTGATGTTTTATTCCAGGGTGGAGTCACAATTCATCCATGGCTTACACGTTCTTCAACCCTGGCCTGCTCACCCACCCACAAGCTATTAAATCAGTGAAGGTTGCAAATTGCATATCTTTTTCACGGTGTTGAGCTGGGAGCCTCCCCCCCTGCAGTATGTTAATGGTTAATAAGATTACTGTGTACACACACATCACTCTGAGCCACAGACCCTAATTCTCTCATTCAGTTGAACTACCTCCGGCATTAATGGGGCAGATTGAATGCGGAGTTGTGATTACCCAGCGGCCCATTATACCAGCTCTGTAAGGGGAGGGGTCGTGCTTCCCATCTGTCAGACGCCAGTGGCCTGGTAATTATAAAGGGCTGATCTGAGACACATGGCACTTCCCCCCCCCCCAAATGCATAGGATCGGGTCTTTTCCTCTTGTTTAAAAAAAAAGGCAAGCAACAGATTTTAATTCAAAATCACTGGGCAGACAAATGAGAGCCAAACGGGGTGCTCAGAGCAGCAAGGCAAGGGGGATGGAGCCCTAGACCAGCCCAGACTGGAGTCATGGGGTGCTGTGGCTTTCCTCGTTAGTGGTTTGATTTTTTATGGGGGTGTTTGTGTTTCTGTGTGGGGGTGCACGAGCATGTGGGGACCAGAGGACCATCTTGGGTGTCGTTCCTTTTTTTTTTTTAAACTTGAGCCCAGGTTGACCTGGATCTCACTGTGTAGCCTAGGCTGGCCTCATACCCATGGTGATCCTCCTACCTCAGTCTCCAGAGTGCTAGGATTAAAAGCGTGTGCCACCATATACCTGGCTGCTGCTTCTTCTTCTTCTTGAGGAAAGGTCGCCCATTGGCTTGCAATTTGCCAATGAGACTGGACTAGCTGGCGAGTCAACCCCAGGGATCCTCCTGTGTCTGGCTTCCCAGACATATGATTACAAGCATCTGCCACCACCCTGGCTTTTGTTTTTAAATATGGATCCTGGGGTTCCGAACTCGGGTCCTCAGGCTTGCAAGCAAGCATTTTACGAAACTGCCTCCCTAGACCCTGTGAATATCTTTTTAACTAATTAGTCAATTAATTCCTATGTGTGTGTGTTTGTGTGTATATAGGTTTGCCAGGGTCTCTCTCCATGACGATAAACAGAACATTAGACTCTTGTGTCACTTTTTGTGTCTGAATTTATGTGGTGGCTGGGGAATTGAGTTTGGTCCTCAGGCTCTGCAAGCGTGCGCCCTCAGCCTTCAGCCTTGAGCCGTCTCTTCAGACCTCCCTGTATCTTAACAGCAATGCAGAGTCATGGCCCAGGGGTCCTGCCAAGCCCGGATGCTTCAGGTTGGACATTAGTCTGGAAGAACGTCCCAATGCTGTGGATCCTGGGTAGATTAAATTTGTAAAACTTGTGGGAATGTTGGAACTGCTATCCTGTTTCTATTTTGTTTATCTACATGGGATGTTTGTGGCTCTTGGTCTTCTTATCCCCAAATTTTCTTGCTTTCTCTTCATCTTGAGAGCTCACTTTGTCCCTTGTTTTAGGGACTTGCGGGGATTTTCCCTGTCTGGGATTGGGGCTGGAGGCAAAGCGCTGGCTGTAGGAGTGGTTAGGAGAAAGAAAGCCAGTGCAGGTGTGGTGAGGTGTCTGGTGACTTCTGTAGTCAGTGGGGGCTGGATTCCACCTCAGAGAACACGGGCAAGCTTTGCCTGGCTGGCCAGGAATCTGAGCTGACCCGAGATGGTCTGAGATACAAGAACCCAGCCCCCTGCAGCCTCTCAGGGCTGCCTCAGTGGCTCAGAACATCCTTGCTCTTGTTCCTTCCAGCAAGTCCTCAGTTCTCCCCTTCCTGGGATGGACAGGATGACAGTGTCTGTCTGTCTGTCTGTCTGTCTGTCTGTCTGTCTGTCTGTCTGTCTTGGTGCGTATGTCGGGGGCAGGGGGTGTATGCATGCATGTGTACAGATGTACGTGTCCCTTGTTCCTGCATCTGGAGGCCCGAGGAAGACATCAGCTGCCCTCTATTCCCATCCATCCTACTTCCCTGAGTCAGGGTCTCTCACTGAACCTGCATCAGACCGTTTTCCAGAGCCCAGCAACGCCCTGGCCTCAGCCCCGCCTCGGTGCCTGGGGCTCGGCTTTTTCCATGGGTGCTGGAGATGGACCTCAGTCCTCGGCTTGTGCAGTGAGTGCTCTGGCTCAACACCGGCATTCGTTGCTCTGGATGATGTGACTGCTGGTCTTTCACACGCTCTGTCCAGGGAGGAACCGTCAATCACATCTTTAGGGGCAGAATCGCATTTTTAGGGAAGCCTTGGCTTTATGAATTTCATAATGGAGTTCAGGGTGCCTTAAGATCCCAGAGTTTTCACAAACTTAGTGTTAATTATTCACATGCTTCCCCCACATTAAAATACACGGAGGCTCAGCCTTTGGACATTCTTCCAATAACTTAAAGTAATTCTCTGCTTAGGAAACCAGTCCCGACTCAAGTTCTAAAGTTCTCTCTCTGTATTTCCCGTTTCTCCTCTCATCTGGAAAATGTCAGCCCTTCTTCAAAACAGTGGAGTGTGTAGGTCATAGAGAAGTTTAAGATTTGGCCAATAATATGGTGCCTTTTACCCCATCTGACAGCTGTTTGGTAGGATTGGAAAGGAGACCCACAGCCCGTGGTTTGCTCATTGGGAAACACGTATTTTCCCCAGGCTTGCCAGTGAATAAATAGTGCCTACTGTTGAGTTCTTACATTTTGGTTGTACAAACAAATCTGGACCTCAAACCTGTTGACTTCAAATGAAAGAGTAATGAGCCGGAATTTCCAATACTATAAGCAGGATAGAATTTTAGTTTCAGGACCCTTCTGGTTATGTCAGAGTTGCTCATGTTTAACAGGAGACCAAGGAGTACAAAGATTTTTCTGTGTATTCATGCCTCCCTCCTTTTTTTTTTTGTTTTTTTTTATTGTCCATAATGAATTACAAGATTTAGTGGGCAAACAATGAGTTGTTATCCCCAATTCCCCGCTGCCCCCCTCCCCAAACTGCTGGATCACCTCCTCCATGGGTCATTCCCTCCTTTTTTTTTTTTTTTAAATACAGGGTCTCATGCATCACAGGCTGGCCTCGAACTCACAAAGTAGCCAAGGATGACATGAAATTATCCCCCTCTTCCCCCTCCAGAGTGCTGGGGCTGCAAATGTGTACCCCCACACCTTGTTTATGCCGTGCTGGGGATTGAACCCAGAGCTTCATGCAGGCTAAGTAGGCACTGTACCAACTGAGCTACATCTCCAGCCCTGTCTCCAATGTTAATGGCAAGGAAAGATCTAGATGCCAGAACCCCTGAACCTTGCCTTCGGCTCACTGACTAAGCAATATTGCCGTTTCTGTTAGAAAGACCTGTGCAGAGGGCTGGAGAGATGGCTCAGTGGTTAAAGGCTTCCCCCCCCAGAAAAAAAACCCATGTAAAGCCAGATGCACAAAGTGGCACATACATCTGGAGTTCATTTGCAGTGGCAAGAGGCCCTGGTGTGCCCATTCTCTCTCTGCCACCACCTCTCTATCTCCCCCCCTCCTTGCAAATAAATAAAATCATTTTTTAAAAGAGAGAAGGATCTGTGCAGAAATCTTCCCCCGAGCATGCTGCGTGCTTTTTTGGGTGGACAGAACATCAGATAAAAGAAAAGCCATGTTTGTTTGCAAGCCTCCCATGTATGTAAGAGTCCTGCCCGGCCATTAGCTGGCTTTCTACACTTCAGCGTTTCACACACCTCATGACATCTTCCCTTTGTTTCTCGCTGACCTCTCTCAGCCCCTCTGACCTGTCAGATGAAGAAGACATTGTTTACACGTGTGGGTGAAAATCACATGTTCTCTGTACCCATGTGCCACAGAGCCCTTGCCCTGGGGAAGCCCTCCCCACAGGACTTGTCCCTAAGACAGCTTCAAAATGAGCCTTCCAGAATGGATTTTCAGCAGAAGGCTTGGGGTAGAAGGGTTAAGTGAGTCAAGTGGGGCTGTGGAGACGGCTCGGTTGGTAAGGCG
This sequence comes from Zapus hudsonius, assembly GCA_004024765.1. NCBI lineage: Eukaryota > Metazoa > Chordata > Mammalia > Rodentia > Dipodidae > Zapus > Zapus hudsonius. The sequence continues at coordinate 8,652 of PVHP010019659.1, forward strand.
CAGGCGGCCGTGAGTTCAATCCCCAGCACCATGTAAAAGCACACCTGGAATGCCAGCTCTTGGGAGGCAGACACAGGAATATCCCTAGGGTTTGCTGGAGAGCCAGCATAGCCAAATTGGTGAGGTTTAGGTTCACTAAGATACCTTTCTCAAAAATTAAGGTGGATCACGTAAGCCAGACGCACAAAGTGGTGCAGCATCTGGAGTTCGTTTGCAGTGGCTGGAGGTCCTGGAGCACCCCCCTCTGTGTGTGTGTGTCTGCTTGCAAATAAATAAAAATAAAATATTTTTTAAAAATTAAGGTGGAGAGTGATTGTGAAAGAGCTCTGGCACATGCACACGTACGCACGCGCACACACATGCAAGAGAAGCTAGCATCGTTTTTAACATCTGTCTGTGCTCAATCTCAGCCGTAGGACACATCCACAGCAACTGGTTGAGAGAAGTGTCTCTTTTTTTTTAATTGTCCATAATGAGTTATATTATTTAGTGGGCCAACAATGAGTTGTTATCCCCAATTCCCCAATTCCCCCCCTCCCCATCCCTGATCAGTTGTATATCCTCCTCCGTGGGCTCTCTGTATTAGTCCTTGTGGCAAGGGATCCTGGATATCTTAGTACTCATCCCGGTCTTCTTGGCCCAAGTGTGTTGTTACTGATGGGTGCCATGCCTCCGGACAGTCTCCCCCACCACGGCTCTCACAATCTTTCCGCCCCCTCTTCCGCTCAGTTCCCTGAGTCGTGGTGGGTGAGGATTAAGGCTGCTTTCATGTTGTGAGCTTAGGGGTTTTTGTGTCGAAGATCGTTGGTTTCTGTCACCCTGGCTTATCCTGTGTTGAATGAATGGCTGTGGCTGTGGGTCCCTTGTTCGTCCCGTCATTCTCTGCAGGGTTCCATATGAATCCTTGAGAAATGTCTCTTTCTCATTCCTGCTTTCTTGGAAGGAAACTGAGTCCTGGAAAAGGAGAGATGTACGGTTGAGTATGGGTGGAGGCTTACGGCAGTGGCCTTTCCTATCTGTAGATCCTGCATCTGTGACTGGATTACCGGTGAATTAGAAATATTTGGGGACAAACTGTCCGTACTGAACACATGGCGTTCCCTAGCCAGTGTGCCCTGGAAGCTGCTTCCAAAGTGAGCATCTCTGGTCCCAGGTGTTCCGAGTAGAGAAGGCATGATGCTATTTCTCATCACTGGGACGGGACCCAGAATCTCTTGTGAGGGATCACCTAGATTAGGTTAGCCTCTGGGAGTGATCATCTTGATTCGATTACCTGAAGTGAAGCAGTCACCAAGTTGTGGGTGGCACTGAGTGAGATCCCCTCACTGGCTTCCTGGCTGAGCGCCAGCAGCCATGCTGGCTGCCTCCTCCCTGTGGCCTCGCTTCCCACGGCCTCAAGCTCCTGCCACCGTGACTTCCCACCACCACGGACTGGAACCTGGGAAACCCTCTCTTCAACTAGTTCTTGTCGGGTACTTTGTCCTAATAACAAGAATTAACTAGTGCAGAAAATGTGTGTAGCTTTTAGTATTTGTGAGTATAGGTCATGTTAAAGCAGAGGGGACCCCCAAGGGGGAAGAGGGCAGGGGTCCTGGGATGGGAGGGTATCGGCCCACAGCAGGATGCGAGAGAACAGGGCAGGAGGATAAAAAGGAAATTAGGTTTGAAAAGCTATAATGAAATCTAATATGTGGTGTGCTAATTAAAAATAATAAAAATACACTTAAATATACAAGAGACTCCAGTATCTATAGATATTGGTGTCTGAGAGGATTCTAGAACCAGGACCCAGAAGATACTAAGGACAGCTGTAAATTGCCCCAGACACAGTGCTATGAGCCATCAAGACCGCGCTGGGCACACTGGGGCCTCTCGCTGTGCAGGCTGCAGAGCTCAGGACCTTGGCTAATTCACTGCCTAACTGGAGCCTGTGAGGCTAGGAATTGGGGGACGGGAAGGACGTGTAGCAGCAGGCTGTGGTGGTGGCTCTCACCTGTAATCCCAACACTCACGCAGCTGAGGCAGGTGGATTGCCATGAGTTGGAGGCAAGCCTGGGCTATAGTTTTAAGAACCTGTCTCAAGCAAACATACAAAATTTATGTAGCCAGAGAAAATAATTTCTTCTCATAAAAATTCATTCAGAAAAATAAAAGGAACAAAACCCATTTTCTCACTTTTATTCCTCAAGAGCATATTCCTTCCTAGAATATTCTCCCTGAATTTAGAATTTTTTTTTATCTATTTGTAATATACATTCAGTCAATTCTGTGTCTATGTTATTTGTTTTGTCTTTTGAAATAGTCTTGCTGTGTAGCTTAGGCTAGCCTCGAACTTATGATCTTCCTGTTTCAGCCTCCCAACGGCTCCTAGGCTTCCCTTTTTTTTCACTTAATATTTTATCTCTTTCCCTCCTTTTTGTTATCTGTGGACACCATATTGCATCTTTTTACAGAAACACTGTATTCTGAACACACTGATAATTGGAGACATGTCAGAGAATGGAGGGATCGGGAAATAATAAGCACAGTTATTATTTTATGCCCTGGGAATTACTAGTTATCTGAGATGTAGGCTGCTGGGACTGTTTAGAGGCCAGACTCTGCGTCCTGTGGAATATAGAACGCATTTGGCAACAGTGACCCCGCCATACCTCGGAAACCCAGGATTAATATCTCTGCATTGTGCACCCCATATCCAAGCTTCCCTGTTCCTCACACTGCCCTCAAAGTCTCTAGTGACCTGCTCTGCTCTGTTCTGTGAGGCCGACTTCCAAACAAAAATTGTGTGTGTGTGTTGTGTGTGTGTGTGTGTGCACATGAGGGCGAAGGGCAGCCTGGTGTCATTCCTCCAGGGGCCCATCTCCCGGTTAAACACAGGGTCTCTCACTGGCCTTGAGCTCACCACGTAAGCTAGGCTGGCGGCCAGCGAACCCCAGGGATCCTCCTATCTCCATCTCCCCAGAGCCACCAGGCCAGGCCAGGCGTGTGCCGTGTTTTCTGGGGATCAAACTCAGGTCCTCATACTTGCAAGGCAAGCTCATTACCAACGAAGTTCTCCTCCACCCCTCCCTCCCCCCCCCCGATTTTTTAATGGCATCTAGTTGTCAACTGAACTGATGTCTCACAGTCACTTTAACACCCCTTTATGATACCTTTAAAACGCCCACTTCTGAATACAAGTAAGACGACCGCGAGCCTTCTTCTGTAAAAAGCTTTTTCTTTGGGGACAGATTCCCAGAGGTGGATCAGAGTGAATGAACAATTTCAGCCAATTACTCGAACCACCACAATCAAGGAGGATCCCTGAAAAGCGGTTATAGAGGCAAAGCTGGGGGATTCTGGGAAAAGAAAGATTCCATAGCGCCTGCTTCCCCAGGGACAGAGGAACCCTCCCCAGTGTGGGGGTCACAGGGGACTTCTGTTCCTCTTGGTCCCTTTTCCTGTGGGATTATTCAGGACCAAAGTGGGACATTGGGATTGCCTGCTCTCCAGATGGTTTTGGCCTTGAGGTGAGTCCTCTCTGTCATAACCTGGCAGCTGTTCTAGAATGTTCCTTGAGCAGGCAACTCTCCCTCGAGTTCCAACTCCTGCATCTTTGTTGGTGTGTGTGTGCCCACATATGTATGCAGATGCATGTGCCCTGTCCGCATGTATGTGGAGACCACTCTTCTGCCTTATTTCTCTGAGACAGAGTCCCTCACTGGGTCTGGAGCTCTCTGGATTTTCTGGTTAGACTGGCTGACCAGCGAGCCCTAGTGCCTCCTGTCTCCTCTCCCTCTGTCATGGTTTGATCCAGGGTCCCCCACAAACAAATGAATGTGTTCTGATAGACCGATCTTCAGCTGATGGCAATTCTGGAATTAGAACCTCACTAGAGCTGTGTTGTTGGGGGCAGGCTTATGGGGTTATAAGCCAGCTTCCCCTTGCCAGAGTTTGGCACACCTTCCTGCCGCTGTTTGCAGTGCTGCGGCAGAGGTGATGTCCAGCCCTCTGCTCATGCCATCGTTTTCCCTGCCAGAATGGAGTCTCCCCTTGAGTCCGTAAGCCAAATAAACCCATTCCTCCACAAGCCGCCTTTGCTTGGGTTCTTTCTGGGCAGCAACTAGAAAGCTGACTGCAACACCCTCAATGCTGGGGTTATAGGTGTGCGCAGCCATGCCTGGCTTTTGCGTGGGTGCTGAGGCTCAAACTCGTGTCCTCATGGTTACACAGCAAGCGTCCTTACCCACTGAGCCACCTCCTCTGCCCCAAGTTCTGCATTTTTAAGATATCCTTTTGTTCTAACTCTTTCAAGAACAGCAAACTCGTGATGGCTGACGCGGCCCTCTTCCCCTCTCAGTGACTTACACCAGAAACATGAACTCCTCAGGCATTTCTCACCTAAAGCAAAGTGGGCAGAAGGAGCAGATCTCTGCAGAGCCCTGGCCTCCACCTGCCCCTTTCTATAGCCCAGGTCTGACATTGCTTAGACAGTTTCCAGGAACCAAAGCTGGCTCGTGGTCAGCACACTCTGGGTCTGTCCACGTGGTTGCAGATGTTCCTTTGTGACCACAGCAGCACCCACACCCACACCCACACCCACACCCCCCCACACACACGTCTTCTTCTACAAGGTCACCAGTGCCTTTCCCATCGTCTCTCTTCTTAGCAAGCCTCTGGCTCCCCTTTCAGCACCAGAAGTTTCAGGAAGGATGCTGCCTCACTCCCAAGGCCTTGCAGCTTCCGCTTGATCCTAACAGAGCGCCTGATGTAAGAGAAGGGACTCAGTGTGCTGGTCACGTGCTGACAGTCACAGGCCAGTTTGGGGCTCCATCCATCCTGTCGTAGGAGGAATCGCCTCTTTTTCGGCCCCGCTGTTCACCTTGGATTCACAGTCTACGGAGAGTAGACCAGCCCAACTTAGGTCAGATCCTTCAGATAAAGTTCAGTGACCGTCAGTCTTCCCCACTGGGACACCGTAGCATGGGGAGGGCAGGAGGGAGGGTTGGGCCCAGAAGATGCCCAAGTCAGCTTTTGAAAATGCGGATGTAATCATCTCATGGCATCATTCCTAAAGCTGTCTGGGGGTTCTGCGTGGCTCTCCAGAGGAAGTTTACAGGGCTCATTCCAGCTTAGGAGGCTCCTCAGGGGTGACCCTCGTGGACCTGTGCACTTGCCAGGCCAGCCTGACCAGGTGAAGGCCTGTGTGTGCTGAGGAAGTCATTGGCCTCTGCTCTCCCCCGACCACCCTCTGCCTACCCGGTCTAGAAGCAGCTCACACATCCTGGAGACCAATGTAGCCCCAGAACATGAGAACATATGATGTGGTCACAGGGCACACTCGTGTGTGTGTGTGTGTGTGTGTGTGTGTGTGTGTGTGTGTGTGTAAGCCAGAGAAACCCCTCAGGTGACAACCACCTCTTCTGAGATAGGGTTTGTCACTGGCCTAGAGCTCACAAATTAGGCTAGACTTTAGTCAGAGCCCCAGGGATCCTTCCTGTGTGTCTTCCTAGTGCTGGGATCATAGACATATCCCCATGCATGACATCTTACTTACAGAGGTTCTTTGGATTGAACTCAGGTCTCTGCTTGGGAACTGTCGTAGTCAGCCACACGCCGCTGGGATGAAGCTCCAAACCAGGCACAGTTTATGGGAGGAAAGGATTTATTCAAGCTACAGATCCAGGGGAAGTCCCATAAAAGTGAAAGAGGCTGGTCCTCTTTCACAGGTCCGAGCAGAGAGAAAAACCAATCACCTACACTACATACATAGTACAGGGAGCAGGCAGGAGGGCAAGGAGAGAACTCTTTCACCTTTATATAGCCCTAGGGTAGAGTCTTGCAATTCTATCCCAGACTTAATGGCTTCCTGAGCCTCTGGAATTTTCTTCCTGCACTGCCCACACAGGAAAGGATGTTTACTTCTAGCTCTCCTGAGCTTCCTTATATTCTGCCCCCTATGAGAGGCTGCCTCCCTGTGAACATCCTCAGAGACCCACCCAAGAGTTACTAAAAAGGTCAAGTTGACATAAAAACTTAACCATCACAGGAACCAAGCACTTTCCTCACTGAGCAACCCCCCTTCCCCCAGCCGGTTGTCCAGAGCCCTCTGGAGCCTGGATGGTTGACAGAGTCTTACCTTTGGGAGGGGGCTAGTGGAATCAGATTCTCTTTGTAAGGGTACTTCATATTCCTTGTGATGACTTTGGGCCAAACCTCCTATTCTGGACTTCCTGATTTCACTCTTGTGTTAATGAAACATGCCTCTTCTCCACCCCATTCATAAGCTAACAGAAAACAAAAGTGGGGTCTGGTGAGTCCCTCCAGGGATTTAGGAGTTGGTATGTGGAGCTATAAGTGCCTGAGGAGGAAGCTGCTGTGTAAACACAATATATAATTAATAAAATGTTAGAAATCTCACTGCGGCTTGTGTGTACCAAGAGCTACTTTGGAGCGTGGGAGTGGATGAGGCTGTGACACACAGGCCCTAACTGTGTTGCAGGAAGTGGGGTTGAGGCTCCCACATTCGCAACAGGTTTAAAAGAAGATGGGGCTGAAGAGTTCGGACCGCAGGAGCCAGGTAAAAGCCAGGTAGAAATGTCAGATGCCCACTATCCAAGGATTTGACAGGAACCCCTGGGACAAGCTGGCTAGTTAGATGGGCTGAATCTGCAAGCCCTGGGTTCAAGTGAGAAACTCCGTTAAAAATAGAGTGGATGAGGGATTACACATACAGAGGAAGGAATGAGGGATTAGTACAGGGAAGGATGAGGATTAGTACAGAGCAGGATGAGGATTAGTACAGGGGCAGGATGAGGATTAGTACAGGGGCAGGATGAGGATTAGTACAGGGGCAGGATGAGGATTAGTACAGAGCAGGATGAGGATTAGTACAGAGCAGGATGAGGATTAGTACAGGGCAGGATGAGGATTAGTACAGGGGCAGGATGAGGATTAGTACAGGGCAGGATGACTCAGAAGCAGCTGCATCACCCACCAAGCCCAACCACATGGGGAGACCACTCAAATCTGCACTCCTGGGCCCCCTGCACAACCCACAGGCTATACCCACCATTCTCTCTCCAGCAATTGTTACTGCTTATGACATCTTGGGGAGGGGGCTGGATTTTTTTTTTAGTTTACTTCCTGAGTGTCAATGAGCCTCCGTCCCGGAGAAGACGCAGCAGACAACAACTCTCATGCTTGTTTCTTACAGGGCCTGTGTCATCTTAGGGGTGATCTTCCTTCTGTCGTCCGTATGTATAGTGGTCAAAGCCATCCATGACCTCTCCATAAGGCTGCTCCCAGAAGTGGTAAGGACCTTCTTTCTTATCTCTCTCACTTGCAGAACCCTGATTCTCACCAAGGTCTACTGGGGAAGTGTTGGGTAAAGCGCGGCCCCCTGGCCCCCTGCGAGGGAGCCCAAGTCTCTCTGGCCAGCAGGAGACGGGCTCCATCGGGGAGAGGTGAATGCGGCAGCCGGAGAAGCACAGCGGCCGGGAGATAAATCAGGGCAAATCTCAAAACTTTATTCCAGCATCCAACCTTATATACAATCCAAGGCTGCATTGTATAGTCTTATCTCTTTCACAAGGAAGCTCAGCAAGCAGGAACAAAGCTTATTAGCATTAACTAACAGGATTAGGGCTGTCAGCCATCACCCCTGCCTCCTGGGGGCAGAGGCCTGCTAGGATCAAAGGCGCTATGCCATCACGCCTGCGCTAGGCCCAGAGGTGTGTGTGCCACCTCATCGGCCTCATATTATTTTCTAAAATTTAGCTCACAGATAGTCAGCCAGGCTGGGTCCCAACAGGGAAGTGCGGAAAGTAGAGAGACAGACACCACAGTGTTTCGGGAGTCCAGAAGAACTTACTGCAGGAGCACTTATGACTGTGCCCAGGGAGATCCTGAGCAGGATTGAAGAGACTCCAAATAATCTCGCTGGTACTGGGCGGTGCCCCTCCTCTCAGGCCTGTTGGCTACTTTCAAAGCAAGATGACCTCCATCAGTGAAAAGAAACAGGACTGGTTTGCATAGCCACGGCCCAGTCTGCTGATCTATACCTGCCAATGAGTTCTGTGATAACAGTTCCTTTTTCTCCCTTTGTGCCTCAGTTCAGTACATAGATCTGTGCACATCAGCTTCTGTAGCACAGTTGCCATTTGGTTGTAGAAGCTAGAGGATAATTTCTTATTGAGACATCTCACTGCTTTGTTCTCTGGATAAATCATTCCTTGAACTCTGTTTTTCCCCCTCCTCCTCTTATGAATGCTGAGAAAAGACATGCTTTCCCAGCTTCCCAGCAGGAAACCTTCATAGAAGGCAGCTGATGGGCTACAAGGAGACGAAGATGCTGCTGTTATAATAATTCGTCATGTGCAAGTTCATGATATGTAAATGCAAAACTTAGTCTTGTCGGACTTGATTGGATTTGAGCTTGGTCGCAATGCAAAGTGATTTAGCTATTAATTTCACTTTCCAGAGGACGTGCGTGGATGCTTCGGGTGATTTACTGCATGTGTGTGTGCATGGTTATGAGAATGGTGAGAATGAATGGCTCCCGCGGCATCTTGCAGATGCACCCGAGCTGTCTGTCTCCTCGCTCCCTTTGAAGCTGAGATTAGTCATCTCTCAGTCCACCAGCATCTTAACCGTCACTCATCGGCACAGCTGATCCCAAGCAGGTGCTCCAGGACCTCAGTGACAGAGCAAGACAGAACCAGGGGAGGACATGCCAACCCAGGGTGTGCAGCCATTCCTTTCCTTGTTGTTGTGACAAAAGTACCTGACAAGAAGCAACTGAAGGGGGAAGGGTCTCTTTTCGCTGCAGTTCATTGTGGCGGGGTCACATTCACTCCACAGCCAAGAAGTAGAGAGCTCAGATCATTTTCTTCTTTTTCTTCTGTTTCGTGGAATGGAGCCACCGCTCCAGTCCTCATGCTGTGTGGCAAACACTCACTCACTGGCCCGTCTCTCCAGCCTGGGTAACTTTTTAAAGCCTTGGACATTATGAAAGGTTAGCGAGACTCAAGCTTGAGGAGAGGGGAGAGGGAGGCACTCATTGGCTGAGCAGCACTCAGCAGCATATAAGGCCACCAGGTCACAGCCCTACTTTCCAGTCAAATGTTCTTTTGTTGTGCACAGAGGAAGTTTCTAGAGATTAGCAGGCGATGGGCAGGTTTGCAAGCCCTGGCCTGCTGGAACTCAAGACAAGTGCTTGTCAAGGTTACTTTCTTATTGGAATAAAGTACCTGCCCAAAAGTAGCTGATGGGAGGGAGGAAAGGGTGGGTTTCAGCTTACAGTCTGGAGGGGAAGCTTGGCGGAGCAGAGGCTGGACATCACATCTCCACAGCAGACGGCAGGAAGCAGCAAGAGGGGCATCTGGTTATGGTGTTCCTAAACCTGCTCCCTGAAACAGACCTCCTCCAGCAATATCACGCCTCCCGGGTCACCAGCTGGGGACCAAGCATTCAGAACACAGGAGTCTATTGGGACTCTGATTCAAGCCAACACACCAGCTTCCCCAAGAGCTGTCATCGCCTGAGGGTTAATGTGAAATTAATTGATAACTAAAAAAAAAGAAAGCCTGGTGGTGAGCAGGTAGCTAATTTCACAAAGGTCAAGTCAAGCACGGCTCTTGGCTGCACTCGGGGACTTTGCTCCTTCTTGGAGGGCCTAGACAAAATCGGAGATGTTGCTTTTCAGGGCCTGGCGGTCTTGAACACCCCTCCTAGTGACTCCTGCACCTTCGTCTCAACTACAGAGCTGCATTTCCACGGCTGACCTTTATTCTGTCAGAAGCAGGGTCAGAGTGGGGATGTAGCTCAGTTGGTAAGGTGCACAGCCCTGGACTTCATCTCCAGTACTGCTTAAATCTGGTGTGGTAGTGCCTGCCTGTCATCCTAGCACTCAGAAAGTGGAGGCAGGAGGATTAGAAGTTCAAGGTCATCCTTTGCTACATGTTGGACCCTGTCCAAGAAAAGGAGTATTTATAGAGACAGTCCACAAGAGCAGAGAGAGGAATGGCCCAGAAGCACTTGACAAGACACTCAACATAATCAGTCATGGGGGATTTCCCATTAGAATACTTAATTAAAAAATTAAACCCTTATAACCCAAAATGTGTGGGGCATCTAAACCTCCCACACACTGATAGGGTTAGGGTTAGGCGATTCAGAGTTCCTTCAGAAGGACATCAGGGGCTGGTGGTTAGCTTGGTTGGTAAAGCACTTGCCTGAGTTCATAGAACCTGCATGAAAGCGCCGAGGGAGGCGGTGTGCACTCGTAATCCCAGTGCTGGGGAGGTCTTGTCAGCCAACGTAGTCTAATTCGTGAGCTCCACATCAAGGTGAGACCTTGTCTCAAGCAAACGTGGACAGCACCCAAGGAATGACCCCTGAGGTTGTCATATGACCTCCACACACTCACAAACATGTATTATTTTAAAAGGAAACATCCATTTACCATTAGACATAGCATTTCTGCCTTAGGTGCTGGCCCAAGGAAAATCCATGTCCTGCACAAAGACCTTTACACAAATGTGGGTTGCTACACACAACACACACACAACACACACAACACACACACACACACACACACACACAATTCAACAGGTATATGGCTAAGCCAGTTTCAGAGTCTCCTCATATGGCTGAATTCCACTCAGCATCAAAGGGCACCACTGACCCCAAGGCAGCATGAGTTCATCTCAGAGTCATTCCTGTGGGGAGCAGAAGCAAAGCCAAAAAAGCTGGTACTATACTACTGCCTGTATTCAACATTGTGCATACAAAGGAGTCTGTTGTGACAGAAAGCAGGTAGCAGGTGGCTGGGATAAAGTTTGAAGAGGGAGGAGTTAAGAATCTCGAGGAAACTTCGACGTCATGGAAATAGTTACTTTTGGTTATAGTTTCACAGGTATAAAAATATGTTCATGTTGAGCTGGGCGTGGGGTAGCACGCCTTTAATCCCAGCACTTGGGAGGCAGAGGTAGGAGGACCGAAGTGAGTTGGAGGCCACTCTGGGACTACACAGTGAATTCTAGGTCAGCCTAGGCTAGAGCAAGACTCTACCTTGAAAAACCAGACAGATGATAGATAGATAGATAGATAGATAGATAGATAGATAGATAGATAGATAGATAATAGATAGATAGATAGATAGATGGATGGATAGATAGATAGATAGATAGATAGATGGGTGGATGGATGGATGGATAGATAGATAGAGATGATAAATAGATAATAGATAGATGGTAGATAGATAGATGATTGATAGATAGATAGATAGATAGAGGTAGATCTATATATAGATGATATAGATATAACTATGTCAATGTTGATCAACGTGTGCCCTTGAACTACATGTGTAATTCAAGTGTATTCAAGGGCTCTGCTTGGCCAAAAATGACGGCCCAGTGCTGGACCAGCTGGTAATCCCACTGAAATCCTTGGAGGAGAAAGGAGTGCTCCGAAGGGGGCTGTGTAGCTAAACTATAAATAGATAATATGAAAGACAAGGTGTGCAGTTATAGAGAAAGCGCAATAGTTGGCTAAGTTTACCAGCTGTTCCAGAGGCAGATAGTGAGATTGCTTTGACTGAAACATGGGGGGCTTCACGTGATTGCCAGGGACCCTGTGAAGTGCCCGTTGGTGGCTTGGGCTATCATGCAGGAGTCACTTTGGAGGTGCAGGGAGTTTGTCCTTTTGGTCTGTTGCAGACTGAGCTCTTCATTCAGATTTCCTAGGAAATGACTGCAGGATTCTGTATAGTTGCTTCTTGTGCTCACTCTGGAAACCTTGGGTTTTAAAAGTCACGGTATGTGTGTGTGCGGGTAGGTGGGTGTGTGCTATTCCTTCCGTTCTTTCTGGCCAGTGAATCTCAGGGGTCCTCCTGCCTCTGCCTCCCTAGCACTGAGATTACAAGCTGCACACCACTGTACCTGGCATTTTGATGTGATTCAATCTTGGGGATTGAACTCGGGCCCTCATGGTTACAAGGCAAGTACTTTACCCATTTTAGCCCTTGGCAACCTTGGGTTTTGATTCCGTGTGTGATGCGCCCTGGTGTTTTCTGCCTCAGAGTGTGCGCTGGCGCTCCATGTCCCATGAGACATGAAGTCTGTGCTTCTCAGACAGGTGGAGGCATTCGACCTTCCAGCATTCCATAGCAGGAGATACATCCTCAGATCCACTTCCAGATACCAGGAGACATGGTCTGGAGACCCATGGGCCCAGGGCTCCAGGTCTTCCCCACTCCAAGCCCCAGCTCCCCAGTATCGTCAGAGACTCTGACTCACCTAAGGGGGCTGCTGGCTGTGATGGTTCCTTCTACCCCGGCCTACTCAGGGACCTCTGGGGTTGAAGGACACTGAGAAGGTGCCTTGGCTGACAGAGTGCCTGCTTGCATGATTTCAACTTGCCCTGAGTTCCAACTCCAGCACTGCATACACCCAGTGGGGTGGCACATGCGTATAACCGCAGCTGTTTGACAGCTAGCACAACACACACACACACACACACACACACACACACACACACGCACACACGCACACGCACACATGCACACAAGCCAGGTGTGGTGACACAGCACTCTTGGGGAGTCAGAGACAGGAGGATTGCTACAAGTTCAAGGCCAGCCTGACCTGCCTATCATTTTTGCATATGTATGTGTGTGTGACGTGCATGTGTGCATACGTGTAGGTGCACGTACATGTACGTGGAGTGTGGAGCATCTTCCTTGCTTGCTCTCCTCCGTATTTACAGAGACACCTGTCTCCGGTGAACCTGGAGCTCACCAAGTCCACTCATCTAGGTAGCCTGCTGGTCCAGGAAGCCCTTGCTTGTGCCTCCCGTGCTCTGGGATGGTGGGCAGACTGCCACCCACACCTGGCATTCATGCAGGTGATGGGGACCCAAGCTCGGCTCCTCACGCTTATGCAGCAAGGGCTTTATCCACTGAGCCATCTCCTCCGTCCTGGGCTTCACACTGAACTCCAGCCAGGGCTACACAGCAAATCTTGTCTCAAAAACACGATACCAGTGTTTATCAGAGATGGGAGTTGGTATAGCAACAGGACGTCGCTACTTATTTGCCTTTGTACTTGACCTTGGGAAACTTGTTTATTCTCTTGGCACTCATTTTTTTCATCTAAACCAACAGCCATGTTTCAAGGTTTTCAGAATGTTTTGTCTTTTGAAGAAAGAAAACCAATTCTTTCAAAAGGCATTTTAATAATTTAGTGTAAGTACTTTTTTCATTTGCTGTGATAAGTATAATATGAAAAATTGATCTTCATAACATCTCCGGGGTTTTGCTTGTTTATTGTTTAGTGAGTGCACAGAGGTCTCGTTGAATGCTGGTTTTATTTCCCAACTTGAACTAGACGTCCCTGATTATCCGAGCACACAGCGCGTCCCAGTACAGCCCCACCGTGGAGAAGATGCCGTTGTCAAAGCGAAGACCCTCCTGTCAGTCTCTTGCTCTCAGCCTTCCTATTATGTGGGCAGAACTGTTTCCTTGGAGCATTCATTCTGCTTGCGACCACATTATGACCAGTTGGTAACAAAGCCACACATACAACCAGGTTGTTAGGGGGACATTGGCTACTTTCTGTAGTTTTGGGGATACTGGGACTTGGGGTGTGGAGTTCGGCTCAGTTAGTAGAGTGCTTGCTTATCATGCAGGAAATGCAGGCAGCCCTGAGTTCCAACCCCAGCACTGCATACACCCATATAACCCAGGTTATAGCACACGCGTATAACCGCAGCACTTGGGAGGCGGGAGGTCATCCTAGTTTGAGGCCAGCCTGGGCTACATGAGACCCTTGACAAACAAACAGAAAACAACCAAACCAAAAAGGTTCTTTTATTTTATTTTATTTATTTGCAAACAGAGAGATACATACATACATACAGAGAGAGAGAGAGAGAGAGAGAGAGAGAGAGAGAGAGAGAGAGAGAGTGTGTCAGGGCCTCCAGCCACTTCAAGTGATCTCCAGACACATGTGCCACCTTGTGCATCTGGCTTATGTGGGTCCTGGGGAATTGAACCCGGGTCTTAGGCACTGGAGGCAAGCGCCTTAACCACTGGGCCATCTCTCCAGCCTCCAAAAAGGTTCTTAACCCTTGAATAATCCTATTAAAGTGAGAGCTCCTGGGGGAGCCGAGGAAGTCTAAGACAAGCTGGCTGAGTGCAGGCTCTTTTCCAGGGCGAGGGTGCCGTGGGCTGGTGACCTGCCAGCCCCCTGCCCCTCCGTTTTGTGCTTGGAGGGGAGAGAGGGAGGGAGGCTCCCAGAGGAAACAGCTTCTTCTGCCCTCCTGCTGAGAGAAGGGGCAGCTTTCTGTCCGCCACCTGCCTGCCTGCTCCGTTCCCCAGAACACCTCCATGCGTCCTCTTCCAGCTTCCTGCTGACAGGCAGTAACTGCAGGTGACAGCTTTGTCCCTTGGGGTTTACAGAAAGAGAGAGGAGAGTACACATTCTCTGCGTGCAGCAGCCTTGCCGGACGGACGTGTCTCCTGACTGAGCAGTTCCAGCCGGCCAGCTGGGCCAGTGCTGCCATTAGGAAGGGGACGATCAGCCGGACCTTGTCTTTAGAACAGACCTGGAGCCTGGCTGGGGACGCTTCTTTCTGGGGGGATCTCACAGTCTAGCCCAGAAGGGCTTGTCTCAGACGGGCCCCACATCCGCACCCCTGACTTCTCTGCCCTGGGTTCTCCTGATGAACGTGGGCAGTTTTTAGGGTGGCTGGAATGTTTCACGCTTCTCTTTCCGAGTCTTTAGCTCTTAGCGTTTCCTTTTTGTTTGGTTTTGTTTGCAAATTCAAGGGGGTGATATGGCCACCAGGCGAGGGGCTGGTGCAGACGTTCTGTGTGGTGCTGGGAGGTGGTTAGGTGGCCTAACTCCACTCTGGCCGAGACGGTCCTGATATTTGCAGGTCTGATTTGTCAGTGACTAGCTGCCTGTGAGAGTTCTCAGAGAGAGGGGCTCTTGGAGCAGGCCTGAGGCTGAACGCTGAAGCTGTGCTGATGAGACTCACATCTGTGATCCTAGTGGAAGTGGGCAAGCGCCATACTGTGGGTTGAGGAGCCTAAGAACAGAGCTGAGCTTTCCCTGAGGAAGAAGACAGCCGGCTCTGGCAGCATCTTCCGTGAGCCCTGGGCTACCTCACAGCCCACAGGCACAGCGACCACTCCGTGGAGTAAACATGCATCTGTGGGTGAACTCCAAGCCACTCAGCCAGGACTTACTGCTCTGAAGTAGTTCCTTTCCATTCCCGGGACAAGATCTACGTACAGGTGTCATTTATCATGCTTGCAACCTCCACATGGCGTTGCCATTGTGTGGGTGTGTGTGTGTGTGTGTTGAAACAGTCTTAGATATCCCAGGCTGGCCTTGAACTCACTACATAGCCTGAAGATGACTTTGAACTCCTGATCCTCCTGCCTCTACCTCCCAAATTCTGGGGTTACAGGTGTGTGCCAGCAGGTTCTGCCTCCATACCATCTATTTCTTATTTATTTATTTATGCTGCCAGAGCCGAGCGCGGAGCAGGCACTGCACTTTTCAGCGACTTAAGGGAGGAAGGGTTTGTTCTGGTTTAATCAAGGCCCACGTGGAGGCAGCAGGAGTACCAGGCGTATCCAGTCCATAGTCAGGAAGCAGAGAGAGAGCTGCTGCGGAGCTGGCTTTCTGCAGCCCGTGGACAGCGCCCCTCACATCTGGGGGAGGGGAGGTCACCCACACCCAGAATGTGCTTTCATGTCTAGTCACCACTGGTGGTGTCCTTTTATTTTATTTTATTTATTCATTTTCAAGCAGAGAGAGAGACACAGAGAGAGAGAGAGAGAGAGAGAGAGCGAGCACCAGGGCCACCACCTTGTGGGTCTGGCCTATGTGGAACCTGGGGAATTGAACCTAGGGCCTTAGGCACTGGAGGCAAGTGCCTTAACCGCTGAGCCATCTCTCCAGCCTGAGAGTGACTTTTAATGCCACCTGGGGCCCTAAGTCAATACTCATCCATTATTCAGCCAGTACTAGCGCTTCCCCGGGTGATGCTCCAGCATTCGGCGTGTCAGGCTGGGTGGGAATTTGTCCTCATTAGGACATCGAAGGACACCTTTGTGCAGGCATAAGCAAGCAGCCCTCCAGCGTCCCCACGTGTCACTGTGGGTTAATAGGAACGGGTCAGTGGGGGAAGGGTGGGCTGGGTTTGCAGACCTGGCCTCTGGTGGCAGGGGCTACAGTTCATTGTGACCTGAGGCTGCAATGGCTGTGTCACTTCTGAATATTAGGTGACAACTGGTAGGTCTGCTGAAAATTGTCATTTGCTTCCCTCTGAGCGGCGCTGTGAATACAGATGCTTTGGGGACTGTCAGCCGGAAAGACAGAAACTCGATGTGACATGAGACACTGGCTGGTTGAGGACCAGATACACGAAGATGAGACGGAATTGGGTTTGCAGGTGGCGGCGCTCACAGCGTCTCTGCTTGGGGGTGACGGGAGAGGTTCAGCGTTTGCCCGCCCTTCTTCCTCTACCACGGAGCTGACAGTGGAGGTGCCGGGGTAGATCCTTCGCCTGTGCTGACCTCTCCTTGACCTTTTGACCTAAAGCATCTCCTGGGCAGCATTAGGCCCCCTCAACTTCCCCCTGTCTCTTCGCCTCTGCATCAGCAATTGCTCCTCTCCACTGGGAAGAAATGAAAAAGCTCTCACTCAGCAGGAGACACTCTGAAGGAATTATTGAAAAACCATTCATGGAGAGGCCTGTGAAAGAAATCACTGGAACAGGCTCCTGGGGTCCCAGAGGCCTTGCTCCCTGCGGCAGGATGGGTGAATCTCCAACACATGCTGGCCAAAGACACCAGGGACAAAGTGCCCGCAGCCCAAGCATGAGGACCTGAGTTCACACCCCAAAACTGACATAAACATTCTGGGTGCGGGGCTTGAGAGACTTCTCAGTGGTTAGAGGCACGTGCTTGCAAAGCCTGCAGGCCCTGGTTCAGTTCCCCAGTGCCCACAGAAAGCCAAGTGCACGGTGGTACATGAGTCCATTTGCAGCGGTGAGAATGACCGTCCTCTCCGTCTCCCCCACTCTCTCTCATCTATCAATCTGTTTATGTGTCTATCTCCATCTGTCTCATAAATAAATAAAAGAAATAAAACGCTGGTGTGATGACACACACCAGTAATTCCTACTGGGGAAGGGGAGCCAGGAGGATCCCTGGGGCTCTCGGGTTAGTAAGGCTAGCCTGAACTCCAGGCCAGTTAGAGACCCTGTCTCAAAAGGAGGGGATAGTGCCTGAGAATGACACCCCACCTTGTCCTCTGACCTCCATGTGTACACACATATACTCACACAGGAACACACATATGAATATAATTATGTATACTCACTATACACACATATACTCACACAGGTTCATACACGTGAGCTCACACACATATGAATATAAAAATGTACACTCACTCACTATACACACATACTCACAGGTACACACACATGAGCTCACACACATGAATATAATCATGTACACTCACTATACACACATACTTACACAGTATACACACATGAGCCCACACACATGAATATAAACATGTACACTCACTATACACACATATACTCACATAGTATACACACGTGAGCTCACACATATGAATATAAACATACTCACTATACACGCATATACTCACACAGGTATACACACATGAGTTCACACACATAGGAATATAATCATGTACACTCACTATACACACATATATTTACACAGGTACACACACGTGAGCCCACACGCATGAATATAAACATGTATACTCAGTCACTATACACACATATACTCACACATGTATACACACGTGAATTCACACACATATGGATATAAACATGTACACTCACTCTACACACATATATTCCAAATAGTAGAACCAGATTTTAAAATGCACACTATGTGGATCCAGAGTCTAGAATCAGAAAAAAGAAGAGATGGATTTATGTGACGAGTCACAAGGCGACTGCAGTAGACTGAGAAAGTGTCCAGGGGAACTTTCTGCGATGGTGGATGGGCTCTCCGTTTTGTTTTGGGGACGGTTATGAAGAATTGATCAGATTCAGTGACTAAGAGCTTTATGTTTATTGTGTTAATTCTGCTTCAATAAGAAAACATACGTGGTGATGCACATCCATAACCTCAGCACTTGGGAGGAAGAAGCAGGAGGATGAGGAGTTCAAGGTCATCATCCTTGGTTACAGAGTCAGTTTGACACACATGAGACCCTGGCAAAAGAAAGTAAACGGAGCTTATGGCTCAGCAGTTAAAGGTGCTCGCTTGCAAAGCCTGGTGGCCTGGGTTTGATTCCCCAGTACCACGGAAAGGCAGGTACACAGGTGCATACACCTGGAATTTGTTTGCAGTGGCAAGAGGCCTTGGCTTGCCCATTCATTCTCTCTCTCTCTCTCTCTCTCTTTCTCTCTCTCTCTCTCTCTCTCTCCCTCTCCTCGCAAATTAAAAAAATATGTTAAGAAAGGAAGGGAAGGAAAGAAGGGAAAGGGAAAAGGGGAAGAAAGAAAAGAACAGGAAAGTAAAGAATCCTTTTGAAAAGGGGGGAAAAGGAAAGGAAGATATATTTTTTAAAAGCCCTAATTAATTACTAGGTACAATTCGGAGACAGGGCATTAATCAACCATGACGATTTTGGCCCAGCGTTGCTGAATACAAGGTCCCAGTAGTCACCTCTTCCTGCCACAGGCCTGGCTGGCATTGTCCTGTACTCCACCCTCCGTGTACACAGAAATCAGAGCTTGAATAGGAAGTGGGTCCGTGTCTAAACCCTCAAGGCCCCTGGGGACCAAGTGTGGAAGTGCGTGAGCACGTGAGGGACATTTCCCATCCAACCACAGAGAGCCTGCTTCCCACAAGCCATCAGGTCAGGACTGCACGTAGGAGCCAGCTCCTGAGACAGTGACATTTGGGGCGGGGAGGAGAGTGAGAGGAAGGAAGTGAGCCTCATGGCTGTCCCGAGCTTGGCACCCTAGGGGCAGGCTGCTCCTATTTGGGGATTGCGGTGAGGGGTAGGCTGGCTGCAGCAGGTGGGTTTGGGAAGATAGCTCAGCGTTTGCTGTGCAAGCTTGAGGCCTTATGAGGCCCCGAGTCTCACTGGAACCCCAGTTCTGTGCTGCACAGACCGGAGAATCTCCATGTTCACTGACCGGCCAGTCTTACTGAAAATGGCAGCTGAGGTTCACGGAGAGACTCGTCCATCTCTATGGCAGACAGTAGAAAACAGATGTGGGGACACCCGACCCACTCTGCTGGCTTCCTACATGTGCGCACCACATTGCACATGTATCCACGTGTGTGCCCCGTGACTCTTGTGACAAGACGTAGAAGAGACGGCATCCCAGCTCTGTACTGGTCACAGCTCTGCAGACGTCGTGGGGCCATGAGAGGAGAAAAGCCGACCAAGTCCCCCGAGCGAGCACATGGGACAGAGTCACACAGGGGGACAAGAATCCTCAGCCTGTCATTTCCTCAGTCCGCCCCTAAATGCCTTTAGTCCTAAACCAAGGCCTGGGCTGGAAGAACCCGGAGGACCGACCGGAAGGCGTGCCTTGAGCTCAGAACAGGGTCACCCCTGTCGTAGTTACGTTCTCATTGCTGTCACCAACCCAAGGGAGGACGGGTTTGCTTCAGCTCACGGTGGAGGCATGGTGGCAGGAGCTTGAGGCAGCTGGTCACATCGGGTCCACAGTCAGGAAGCAGAGTGATGAATGCCCGAGCTCAGTTCGTTTTCCTCCTTTTCACTCAGCCAGGACCCTAGACCATGGAAGGGTGCCGAGCAGTTAGGGTGGGGTCCTCCCACCGAAATTAACCCAATCTAGAAACTGCTTCCCAGACACGCCCAGAGGTTTGCTTCCATGGTGACGGTAACTCTTGTAAAGTTGACAGCAGAGATGAACCATCGCCCCGCCTGTCCCCAAGACTGTCTCCTGAGGTGGGCGTGAGGCTAAGCATGCCTGTCATTCCTAAGAAGAGATGTTCTTTCTTGCCGCCCCATGTGGGTGGTCAGGTTCAGGAGCACAGGGTGTGTCACCAGACTTGTCCTCTTAGCGGAGACCAGAGTCTGGAATGTAGTGTCTGCCCGGCTCTTGGGGTTGTTCTCTACGCAGTGTGATCCACCAGGCTGACTGTTGTTTTCACACTAAGGCACCAATGGGGTTGAGTCTCTATTCATAGCCCTTGGGAAAAACTGCCGCAAATGAGCTCCAGGCCAGCTTGGCATGGATGATGGAGGAAGCCTAGCCAGAGGCTTTGCAAGCAAGCACCTTGACCCTCACAGCCGTCTCCCCGGCCTCTCTTTTTGGACAGTTTCACACGTAGATAATGTTTTGGGGTTTTGTTAAGCTCCCCATGACCTCTTCTTCCCCTTCCACTGAGCCGTTCTCAACTAGCGCCGTTCCCCATTGATGCTTTCTTGAGCCTCTGGCTTCCACTGGGGTTGCCGGCTTGGTACCCTGAGGAACCACAGCCACTGGGAGTTCACGAGTGTGACAGCCATGTGGCCACATCACGTTGGAAGGAAGCATTGGGCAGCACTCAATCTTTAACAAAGGGAAGCCTCGTTTGTCGGTTATAGTCCATTTTAAAATTTGATTTCAGCCGGGTGTTGGTGGCACACGCCTTGAATCCCAGCACTCGGGAGGCAGAGGTAGGAGGACCGACAAGAGTTCCAGGTCAGCCTGGGCTAGAGTGAGACCCTACCTCGAAAAACCAAAAAAGAATTTTTTAAAACTTTATTTATGATTCAAAAAAAAAAGTATGGGTGTTCCAGGGCCTTTTGCTGCTGCAAATGAATTCCAAATGCATATGCCATTTTGTGCATCTGGTTTCATGTGGGTCCTGGGGAACCCAACTGGGCCTGGCAGGCTTTGTCAGCAAGCAGCTTTAACCACTGAGCCGTCTCCCCAGCCTGGCCGTAGCCCATTTAAAATGAAGAAGGCTGTTGGTTGATAGCTTCAGAGTTACCAAGGGCTGGCTTTATGGCCCGAGGCCAGAGCTGAGGCCAGGCAGCATGGTGGGGTGGAGCGGCTCACCTCATAGTGGTTGGGGAGCAGAGAGAGGAAGTTCATAAGGAGCCAGGGTGAGCCAGAACCCCAAGGACACCCCTCAATGGCCTGCTTCTGGTCCTGACCTCCTAAAGTTCCCGGATGTCTCAAAGTAGTGACCAACTCAGGACCAACCCTTCAGTCTTATCACTCTAAAGGGGGCATTTCACGTCACACCGTGACGCTGTTTCTTTTTGGGAATCTTCCCTTTGGGTTCCCAGTTAGCATTGAATTTGGCCTTGTGGGATGTCAGTGTGTGTTTACTCACCCAAGAGCTCCCCCCATTGCCACTTGCCTCGGGCCTTGAGAGGGAGCTCCTGGAGGTGGTGTCCTCAGCTAGGACCCCCAGAGCCAGGGGTGACAGGCAAATGTACCAGGGCCTCCAAGGGGTGAGCACAGACCCCCCACCCATCTCTGAAACTGTAGCCTTGTGGGCTCGGTGGGTGGGAGTGAAGGCACAGGAGCGCTTTGGGCCTGGGTCGGCCAGCGAGGCCTCGGCCTCTGAAGAGCTGCCTCGAAGGGCTTCACCCAACCACTGTCTCCAGGCTTGCGGGTGGGCGAGTCTCTGTGAGTGCGTGTGCCTGTGCGTGTGTGTGTGTGTGTGTGTGTGTGTATGTGCCTGTGTGTGCCTCTGTATGTATGCCTGTGTGTGTGTGCACACGCGCATGTGTGTGCGTGTGTGTATGTGTGTATGCATGTGTGCATGTGCCTGTGTGCATGTGTGTGTGCGCCCGCAAGTGTGTGTACAGAGGACAACCTGCAGTTTCGTTCCTCAGGTGTCATTCCCACTCCCCCCCACACACTTTTTGTTGTTTTTTTCCTAGGCAGGGTCTCTATCTATCCCAGTCCGGCCTCGAACTCACAGCGATCCTCCTACCTCAGCCTCCCCAGTGCTGGGATTAAAGGTGTGCACCGCCGTGCCTGGCCCACCCCCCTTTTTGAGACAGTGTCTCTCCCTGGCCAGGAGCTCTGCAAGCAGGCTGGATTAGCTGTCCAGTGATCCCAAGGGATACGCCTGTCTCTACCTTCTAACTAACTGGGGTTACAAGCATGAGACACCACACCTGACTTTTTGTTTGGCTTCTGGGGTTGAACCCTGGTCCTCAGACCCTGCACAGGCTTTCCACTGGTGACCTGGACCTAATCCAGACTAGCAGGCTGCATGCACTCATCACGGCTCCTGGTCTTTCCTTGCCATGCAGGATGGATGGTGGTGTTTTGTAAGCTGTTTGAGTTTGATTTTCCTTCCATAATTAAATGGAGGTGTTGGGTTTGGGTGTAGGATGCCATGTGGGCAGAGTGGCCTTCTTGCCCCATCTCCTTACGACCTCAGCACAGCTTAGTGTGGGGGTGATCTTAACCTGGATGGCTGGGTGCCCGCTGGGCTTGTCCCCATGCTGCTACTGCTCCCCCTTTCTGTACTGAATAGATTGGTTTGGAGTCAGCAAGTCCTGTCCCTCCTCAAGAGAAGGTCACCCCCTCTAGGTGACCTGCTGGGAGGTAGGGAGACTGGTCCCCACTTCCCAGAGGAAGTAGTCACAAGATGGTGAGCTCTGTTGTTAACCTGGGCAGGGCTGGGGTGGGGGCGCGGAAGGTAGATGCTTTAATGAGGGATCCTGGATCCAGTGAGGCGATTTGCCAGATGATTTTGTTCAGTGTCCAGGCCAGTGAAGCAAGCTGTCTCCTTCCTGGCACTGTCTCAGGACTTGGTGAATTTATTAATAAAAGGCTGAAGGAGGATGTCGCCGCATATTAATCCTGGAGCACCCGAGTCTGCGTCTCCATGGGGTGATGTGTGGGAGCCCCAGCAGATCTCTGGGGACCTGGTGTCAAGAGACAGTGGGGCTGGCACATGACTCA
>PVHP010019660.1:0-31140 GCA_004024765.1 Zapus hudsonius
ATTTTATGAATGAAAGGAAGAAACTTTCCATAATGAATTTTTGTTCATATTTTGAAAGTAGAGGCATTTTGTCAGGGGAGTAATCAGTGTCTCAACATATCAATGCCATTGAACAAAGGGCTCTGCCTTTTTGTTCATGCCACATAGACATTTTTCAAATAGGAAGGCAACTGAATTTAACATGTTTTCTAGTTGGCAAGGAATATGTAGTTATATAATACTTTTCCTCAGGTAGCATGTCAGAAATAGTTTTATCAAGGGCTTCATAAGCATTTTGTAGAATTAAACATCACAAAACTCCCCACTGTGCAATTTCACCAGTGCCCTGTCTCTTCAGCATGTCACCTACCATGTAGCATTAGTGACAAATACTCTCCCAAGAAAATATACCAAAGTATGTTCTCTACAGATCTCACAGGGTCCTTCTTGGTGTTGAAAGTGCACAAATTGGCCAGTACACAAGAATCTCACCTGAAATGGTGTAAATTATGCTGTCAAATTTTTCTTCATTTTTAAAAAAAATATCTTGTTGAAATATACAAACCATAACAATCATCAGATAAATAACACTTGTAAAAGAACAGGGTTCTAAAGTGTGAATAAAGTATATGGTGATATAAAAATTTTAATTTCCACAATAATGACATGATAAATGTGCTTGAAATCAAATTGTCCCATGGATGGCTTTCTTCAGTCCACACTGTGCCTTATGTAAGGCCCAAGGCATGAGAGAACTGGAGGTCATTACAAATAAAATTAGCCTGTCACAGAAAGACAAGTAACTCGTTTTCTCACATATATGTGGAAACTAAGGGTTGATTTTACAGATGTAGAATAGTGCATCCTGAAATCTAGAAAGCTGTTATAATGCCTTTTTGTTCCTAGGACAAACACCCATCCTGAAGCATCTTATGTGTGGACAGGATTTATTTCTGGCTAATGGATTATAGGGGAAGCTTCCTCATGGTGAAAGAAGCTGGCTTACTTCATCATCCATTCATAAAAGACAGACAACAGCCAGAGCAACAAGGACAAGCTGACTCTGAATGCACACCTTGGGGCTGAACTCAAGATCATATGTTGACATATGTGACACATGTTCTCCAGAAGGGCTTGCCTGGTGGAGACTTAGGCTGGAAGCTTAATTTTAACCAAAAACACCTGAGGCTATGGGGGACATTTACAGTCTAACTACACAGAAGGTTCAGGGAGAGGGGAGAAGGAATTTGGATATGACAACAAATCCAGATATGTAAAATGAGATGTAGTGGTTTGTGGTATAGTAGGAGTCTAATTGTTCAGAATAAATAATTATATATTTGTAAAGACTCTTCCCAAAACAAAAAATGATAAATATTTAAGAAGTGCTAATTATATTGATTTGATCATTATATATTGTGATAGTATGAAAAAATACATGATAGCCCCCAAATATTTCTAATATAAAAGAATGAATGAATGAAGAAATTATTAGAAATTTGAATTTAAGAAGAAAAGACTAAGGAGTGTCTTGGAGGTTTCTTGTAGCCTTTGGAGCCAAGGCTCCTAGGGGTGCTTCCTCTGGTCACCTTCTTATACTACGTTTGCAGCTGGAAAGGCCAGCCCTCCCTTCAACTCTATGCCTGTGATTAAAAACTACAAAGAATAAATAAATAAAACCATCCTAGTCTAGAAACAAACTCTTTTTTGATGACTTAAAACCAGTCTTGGCAGATTCATTATAAGAGAGCCTTCATTCCCCCGTCTATAAACTTGGCGTGGTAAGTCACCAAAGCTGGTGAGGTCTTCTGCCTTCTGTGTAGATGTTGTTTCCATTTGCCTGTGATTTGAAAATAACTGAATTTTGTTGACTGAGGACTATTGGAAGATTTTATTTGTATCTGGAAGATACTAGTTTAACTAAAAGTAACTACAAGAGCAAGTATGACTTTGCATTCTACAAAGCGTAATGAAATTAGGTAATGAAATTGACCCCTATGTAAATGCATCAGCCAAGTATGAATAAAAAGTAATAGTAAAATATTATGAAAATACTATTCTTTCACATTTTATTTTGAAAAATCTCAACTCTATAGAAAATGCAGCCTGATAACTGAATACTAGTTCACATCTTTTCTGTAGTTCACCCATTGTAACATTATGAAGTATTTCCATTGTATTACCTTTCTATCATCTCTTCACAGTTAAGACATTTAACATCAATGTAATATTATAGAATGCATAGTGCATTAAATCTGCACAATTATCCCAAAGTTCCCTTATATTCTTAGATTTTACAAATCCAGAGAAAAAGCAAGGACCACAAGTTGCAGTTGGCTACGACATGGCTCTCATCTATTTTAATCTGAAGAAACCTCTCTACATTTTTTTTCATACTAATATTTTGGACTTCACATCCATTGCATTGTAGGATGACCCAAAATCTGGATTTGTCTGAATCCACCACCCTCAAGATTATATTCTCGTTAAAGTTTTTGGCAAGAGTCCAAATAATATGTGCTTCTAAATGTCTCTCATCAGTAGACATCTGTGCCATGGATCCTGTAGCAGTTACCTTCTCACTGCTATGATGAAATGCCTGACCAGAAGCAATTTAGGGAACAAAAAGGGTTTCATTTGGCTTACAGTTCCAAGTTTCAGTCCATCATGGTGGGAAGTGTCAGCAGCTTGAGACAGCTGGGCACTTCTCATCCAAAGGGAGGAAGTCAAGCAGAGAGCAATGACTGCTGAAGCTCAGCTCTTCCTTTATGCAGTCCAGGACCCTGGGCCATGGAGTAGTAGTGTGGCCCCCACCTCAATTAACCTAATCTAGGTAATTCCTCACCGGTGACTACAAACCTGATAAATTGACAATCAATATAAACCATCACGAGTCCTGTCATTGTCAATGTCATGTGGTGAGTTGGTGGAGGTGGAATCTTCCATTCTCCTCACTGTAGAGCACAGTGGTTAACAGTCAGTTGTGGGTGATGCTGTCAAAAGCATGAGAATCCATTTCTACAACTCTTCATCCAATGAGTACTTTATTTCAGAGCAAAGCATTTAAGCTAGCACGATTTCCTGCTGTCGGCTTGCGCTGGCTAGACACATATGATATCCACGCACAGGGCATGGTGGAGCCTTGAGACAGAAGAAACATGCTGCTCAGATGTTGACCTAGGTAGTTTCCCAACAGTCCATGTTCTGCAAAGTTGGTCCTCAATGTGGTGATGTAAGAAGAAGGTGATAGAACTTTTAAGAAACAGTGTGCAGGGCAAAGCCATTAAATCATTTAAGGGCATTATAGAGGGAATCCTCTCAAGGCAGTTGCTTGAAAAAATATTTCATTCATTTAATTAATTAATTTGCAAGGATGAGAGAGAGAGAATAAATGTGCATGCCAGGGTGTCTAGCCGCTGCAAAAGAACTCCAGATGCATGTGCCCTTTGTGCATCTGGCTTTACATGAACACTAGTGGATCCAGTCATTAGGCTTTGCAGGCAAGCGCCTTAACTGCTGAGCCATCTCTCCAGATCTTAAAGTCAGTTTTTATAAAAAGAATATGCCTGGTTCCTCCTACTCTCTGGCTT
This sequence comes from Zapus hudsonius, assembly GCA_004024765.1. Lineage (NCBI taxonomy): Eukaryota > Metazoa > Chordata > Mammalia > Rodentia > Dipodidae > Zapus > Zapus hudsonius. The sequence goes on from PVHP010019660.1 coordinate 3,570, forward strand.
ACTGTTTCTACATGTGCTCTTTTCCAGATCTGACCATTGTGATGCCATCTATCATGAGGCTTCATCAAAGCTAATCAAGCAGAAGTCACTTCCCAGCTCACATACCTTCAAAGCTGTAAACTAAATAAACCTCTTTTCATTATGCATTAAAAGTCTCAAGTATTTTGTTACAGTGACAGAAAATCATTTACTACAAATAGGTACCTTTGATCATAACACAGAGGAAGGCCAACTGTTCACCCAGAACACCTATATTGAGACAAATATAGAAAAAAAAAGAGAAATAAACTTCATCAGCAAGACCCTGGTGTTTTTTGGTCTACATAAAGTTTTGGTCTACAATTTGGATTATTCTAAGTACAACCTCAACACTTTTCAACATGTTTCTGTCATATCACCTTGAAGTACTGGTTTTCACTTGTATTTACTTGTGTGGTGTTGGGTGAGGCTCACACCCGACAAAGTTACTCCATCAAGTGTGTGTAACCTGAAAGGGAAGAGGCACCTTGTTGTGCCTGCTGGTTCTTCACCCTGAGTTTTCATCCACTGAAAAAGTTTTTTGTTGTTGTTGAAATTTAACTAGTATTGATGTCAAACAGTTTATTGTGGAAAACTAACAAGAACGTGTTTATTTTACTCTTAACAAATAGAATTAATATCCATGAAAACTCCATTTGGAAAAATTTTGCAGAAGTTGCTAACTCATATCTAATGTTTAAAGTCTATGATCACACATATTTATATGTAGTATCTATATTGTTTCCAAAAATTAAATGATAAAGAGGAAATGTTTTCAGATATCCATTTGCAGAAATATCTGTTTCTGGCATGGGTTTCTTTTGAAAAGCAGTAAAAATTTATATTTCTTTTTAAAAGCAACTTAATATTAATAAAATAATTAAATATATTAAATTTTTCAAAAACTTTTGCTTGCTAGCACAATCCTGTCACTTACAAAAATATCTGCAACTTTGGGATGCCATGTATTGCTTTCTGATAAATGAAGACAAGTAACAGCTTTAAGTTTAGTAACTCTTCTTTAAAGTATTTTATTTATATATTTGAGAGAGACAGAAAGAAGTAGAGAGAGGGAGCACCAGGGCCTCCTGCCACTGCTAGCAAACTCCAGACCCATCTGGTTTTATGTGGGATCAGGGGAATTGAATCCTAGCTATCAGGCTTTGCAAGCAAGTGCCTTTAAATGCTGAGCAAACTTTCCAACCTCAGGTTTAAAAATTCTTGTCAGTGCCATATAAAAAATAAGTCCTAGGTTAAGCCTATTATTGTGTGTGTGTGTGTGTGTGTGTGTGTGTGTGTGTGTGTGTTGCAGTGTGGGAGGAGAGGCAGTGCTTACTTACTGTGTTTAGAGTGTAACATCTGGAATCCAGCTTCACCACTCTTCCAACTGCTCTTGTTTTGAGCCAGAGATGATTTACTGATTTCTGAGCCTGTGGGGTTACAATTCTTGGGTTTCTGCATCCCTGGGGGACTTGGGTTACCATATACAATTGGCCACACCCAGATATTCAGTGATACCTGGAGATTTGAACTGTGCCTGTCTCAGCCCAACCCAGGCCTTTGTGCTTGTTAGGAACAGTGAACAACCATTGCTCTAGCCCAGCTAAGCTTCTATTTTTTATTTCAAATATTTTTTCATTTATCTATTTATTTTCTTTGTCCTTATACTCCATAATGACATACATTGTTCGAGCAAATCTTGTGATGGTAGCCCCATTACACTCCTCCCTGTCCCCAGCTCACTGGGGACCCTCCTCAGTGGGTGTTCTGGATCAGTCCCTGGGGTACGGGTTATAAATAACACAGCAGGTAACCAGGTTCCCCACCTCTTTGTGTGTTGTTGCTGAGGGGGAGACAGACGATGTCTCTGGATATTCTCCCCCACCAAGGCTCTACATTCTTTCCGCCCCCTCTTCTGCTCAGTTGCCTGAGTCATAGTGGGTGAGTTTTAAGTCTGCTTTATTGTTGAGATCTTAAGTGTCTCTGGACTTCTGCTTTGGTTTGTGTTGGATATCGTTGCTCTCTCTTTCTTTGACCTTTCCTGGGTTATCTAACTTGCTGTGGTGATAGGTCTCTTGTTTATCATGCCGCTTTCTCATAGGTTTCATTTGAGGCCTGCAGAGTAGGCCTGGGTTGGTTCATCTCTTGCTGGGATGTCAGCCATCATCCTGAGGTTTGTTGGTGGAGTTGGATTGGCCATGGCTATCTTGCTGCCTTCTGAAAAATACAAACAGAATCTCCATCAGACAGTGAGATCAGTATAGGTTAAATGAGACACACATTGCTAATTTGGCATGATTCTATTGGATGTAGCCTCTCTGAAGTTCTCTGGTAGTGGGATGCTCCTCTTGGCCCAAGTTTTTGGTTGGTCTCCAAAGAGTTTTGCCCTGGAATCCCAATTCCAATTAAGGTTTCATTGTCACTGAATGGAAGGATTGTTATTTTTACTATATTAATTCTACCTATCCAGGAGCATGGAATATCTTTCCATCTTTTCACATTCTCCTCTATTTCTTTCTTGAGGATGTTAATGTTTTCATTGTATAAGTCTTTCACTTCCTTGGTTAGTGATATTGCAAGGAATTTGGCTTTTTTTTTTTGAGGCTATTGAAAATGGGACCATTTCTCTGGTTTCTTTTTCTGCATGCATATCCTTTAATGTTACTTCCCACTGCATTACAAAATATTATAAACCTTCTACCATGTTGTGAAAGGGCATATTTTTATTAACTACACAGTATTAACTACACAGAAGGAGATGTCCTGAAGAACTTTCTGGGGTTTTGCTGTAAGAGTGCCCTTGTGAATAATTTAGTGAGTAAATACTACAGGAGCTGCTGGTTCCATGACTTTATTCTGTTTCTCTTTGCTTTTAAAAATTTTTATTTTATGTCAAAGCAACTGCTATATTATCATCACATTTACAAACTTTTTCCACACGACATCTTTTTTTTTTTAATTGAGAAGAGCTAGGAGCCCACAAAAAAAAATGTAGATTATTTTTGCCTTTTGTAATTTCTTCCCTGGCCACTAGAAACTGTAGTTATAACATGTTAAAAGCCATCTAAACATAAAGTTAGCATTTGTATAAAATTACATAATTTTTAAAGTTTTTTCTATTTTAAGCTGTATTTTCTGTTTTTGTTTACAAAACAATATACATTAAGTTTGTCTTCATGACTATGTCTTCTAATAATAAACATTACATTTTTATCATAAATTTTAATGAAGTTCTGGCAACGATAAATTGTACATTATATGTTTTAATTATATGTTGGTAAGATATGTAGATACTTGTTTTCATAATAATCTCATGCTCATATTTAAATTCCTTTCACATTTAATCACACAGTTTCATAGTAGCTGTTACTAATGTCAAAAATTATCCTGTCTATTTTAAGTCTGATCATTTAGGATATTGGTAAAGGTTATTTTTTAGAACAATTTTTATGATCTAGCTTTTTTTTGTTTTGTTTTGTTTTGCTATTTATTTGGCATGACTCCAGGTCAAGTTTTTACTTGATTTCACCTAGAAGTATTGGCCACAATTACTACAATGTTATTGATGTTATTGTTTATATTTGCAACATTATTATGTAACTATAGTAATGTTTTTGTTTTTTGCAAACTTACTTTTTAGGGACCTGTCTGTCCATTTTGTGAACATTCATTTAGTTGAAAGCAGGTGACAAAGTACCTATTTTCCCTCATATTTCATGAAAATAGGTACAAACTGATATGAAACAGCTATTGTCCATATTCATTTGTTTATCAAGCTTAATTTCTTTCAGTTTCTACACTAAAACAATGAAAAAGTATAAATTCTAAATATTTTTCTCAAAACCCATAGATTGTAGCTATTCTTTGGAAACTATAGTATTTCTGGAAATACAGTAGCAAGGACTTTCCAGCAGTTTTTACTATGACAATACAATTTTTTATGACTGTTTAAATGAATATACTTTGTATTTTCCCGTTTTTCATTTTATAACAAAATACTACAGACTGGCAGGTTGTACACAGAAAAGAGTTTCTTATTAAGTGTGTAGGTTCAAGAGCCAATATCTGGTGATTGTCTTTGTACTGACAAGAGTTCCAGGGAGTCAGAGCATCACATGGCAGGAGACATGGAACATGTGTGTATAAGTCTCCCTCTTCTTAGAAAGCCACTGGATTCAGTTTTGCTGGGGCTCTGCCTTGCTGATTTTACTAATTCTAACCCCTTTCTGAAGGCCCCACTTTATACTAGATTCAGATTAAATTCCTACTGATGACATCTAGGCATATTCAGGTTTATATTCTTTGACAATTAAGAGATTAAGAGGCAGGAAAGTACTTTAAAAGAATAAAGTTTACTATAAAGTCAGAGGGAAAGTGTAAAGCACACAAGCTCCTCATAGATGAGGGATCTTCCAGAACTGGAGAACACACGGTTTCCACGGGAACTGAACATTTACTGAATGGGAAGGCCTGCCTGTCCTGAATGTGTGATTGGTCGGCTTGAGTGAAGGTGAGAGACGCTGATTGATCTAAGGTGAATCTGCTCAAGTCTCAGGTCTCAGCAAGTACAGGAAGCTCAAGTCCCCTTCTCCATCTTGTATTACCAAGGGTTCTTTTCCTGATCTGCTTAACCCAGAAAGCTGTCTCCTGCATGCTTCACTACCCACCTAAGAACTGAATATTCAATTCAATATATGAAGGCTTAGGAGACACTCAGACTATATAATACCCATAGACCACCTCTAAATGAACTAAAATTTTAATAAGATATTATCTTATACTTGTAGTATTTCATCACATTACAATTCCATTTATATAAACAAACCTAGCTTTGACCTAAACTTGGAAGAAAACTTGCTGTTGTGTTTTGTGTACCATGGCCACTCATGGTTACTGGATGACCTAACAGCAGAGGATTATGGGGGTGAGACTGTTGATGATAATCCACCTGGTCTCTGGAGAAGCTTGAGAAGCTATATAACTTATTCAGAATCTCCTGCTTCAATATCCTAATCTGTAAAATGAGAATAATATCAGTCTTGGGGAAGTCATGAGAATGAGATGTGGCAATGTACACAATAAAGGACATCTTTGTACCTCCTGCTACTCAGTAAATGCACAGTGATTGTGCTTGGTAGCAGTGTAACATTAACAATGTTCCTGGACATCCCATAATAAAGATACATGAACAAGGATAAACCAGAGATGGTAACTGAAGACAGAAGAAAGACCCATAGTAAGAGTTTAAGACTAGACATGAAAGTGTAAAGCAGAAATGTGGGTGAGAATTCGGATTTTATTTTCCTGCAGATCTTTCAGGGTCATCCTTCATACTGTGGTAGGACTTTACTTCTGGTCAGACTCAGGTTCTATGTCTTGTAGGGTGTCAGGTAGTCCTTAAAAGTAGTCTCTCCTTATTTCCTTAATCTTAAACTCTATCCTGTGAAATGCATAAGCACAACCATATAGCCAATGGTTGTCAGTCCTCAGGACATTAGGTTCTTGGCAAAAGGCAAGAGGCCAATTGCGTGGAGATACACACAGCAATTCTAAAAGCAAGGTGCAGGGGCCCACCGGCTAGGTGAAAGTTACATAAGTAGCATGAGTTCTCCAGGCACAAGGAGCCCTGCTTTGTCCATTCCCTAAATTACAAAACAGATTACTGTGATTGCCAATCTTCATTGTCCCCTGACTATATTCAGCATCAGTATAGAGACACACCTTTGGGCCTGGATGTTGGTGACACCACCTTATGGACAGTAGTCCCAGAGTGAATAAAATGAGGGTGTGCTGGGCTCTAGAGTCTCTTGACCTACTGGCTTAAGTTCCTGCCCCCATGCTCGTGCACAACTGAGGACTGCACCATCAAGTTGTGAGCCAAAATAAATTCCCTTCCTTAAGTTGCTTTGTCAGGTATTTTTGTCATAGCAACAACAGAGATAAACACAATAAAAAATCATCTAATGTACTTATGTCTCCTGCTAGAAGCCTGCCAGAGAGCAGCAGCTTCACAATCTGCATCTCTCTAATTCAGAGAGGCCTCAGACTGAAGACAGAGAGGACAGGGTGATGTATGGGAGTGAAGTTAACATTAATGATGACTGTGATGGTGCCCTACCTAGCTGGCATCTGTGGCAATACCCTTCCCTCAAACACTCACTGCGGCATTTATTCCCGAAGCATCCTAGGGCTGTGATAACAGCCCATGTCCTGCCAGATTGTCAGTAGTCTTACCAGTCAGAACAGATGTGTGAGTTCTTTGCCCTCAGATCTTCATATTGGACTGTCATTTTGTAGGTAAGCCTCGACTATTACCTCTGCCAAATGAAACCGTCTAGATGGCTATTAACTTGGATGAGCTCCTACACTGGGCCTAACAGACCAGACCTGTTGAGTTTAATCACAGCAGCGAGGCATTAGTTAATTTCAGGAGGTTCTGTAACTTATTAAGGAGTCTCTGTATCTCACTTCTGTTTTCTATAAATACTGTCATTTGTGTGGTTGGGAAACATTCTCTGACCCAATTTAGGATCTGAGAGCTTCGTGATTTGTGAATCGTATTTGTTCTCTTTTGTCTTTGCTCAAATAAACACTACCATTAGTTGGCTTAAGGATTTTTTTTCTTTTTAATGGATTTGAATTTGGAGAGAATATTAAATAAGTACATATAGGTGGGTGCCCAGTGAGCCCATCCTGCTAATTATTTCTTTGAGGGCCTTTTATATATTCTCTCACTCCTGCTCCATTAATTTGTCTTTGGAGAAGTCTGATATGTGGTGTGTGCTGTAAGGGCCCTTGTGGTACACACACTAATGACAGCCGTGGCAGAACATCGGGTGTTTGCTTTTTGCCCAGTCTTGCTTAGAGCCTGAGTTGCTTTACTTATTTAAGGGCTTGTGGGACTCTGATGATTCTCAGGCCTCTGATTCCCTATGGGACTCCAGCTATAGGCACACGTGGCCATGCCCACCTGTTTATGTGGGATCTGCAGAGTCAACTTCTTGTGTTTACAGTTCCCCTTGGGCTAGCATGCTTGTGCAGAAAGCACACTTAACTGCTGAAGCATCTCTATCCATCTCAGCAATTTTTCAGGGTACTGGGTTTGGAAGCTATGACAGAACAGGGCTGGCTCCTGGTGGGAATCCTCAGGTGTCTGACTGGTCAGACAGGAAAAGGAACAGCAATGAATGCAGTAGGTTGGAAAGGTTACTAAAAGACAAGAAATCATGGGTTCATTTTGATCCATGGAATCTGGAACTCCAGCTTTTGAAAACTTCCAGGGGTTGTAGGACTCAATTCCATCTGCCTCACTGACACTTGACAGCCAGTAATTGGGTCCATCTGCCTGCTGCTCAAAAGCCAATCCTCAAAAGAGGAAAGTTTGTGGAAAGGACATTAGGTTTATTCAAGAGCCAACACCTTGAGAAAATGGGGAAGCTACTATCCCCCCTAAAAAGACTCACATATGTGGAAGACGTGGAAGACCCTTTATAGAAGAAGAACTATGGTGCAAAGGGATATAAGCAGGAGCCTTGGGCAATATCTCCTTTTGTTTTCAACCTTTATCTGAGACATCACATTGACCTTGACCTCTGTTGCTGTCAGCTTCTAGTTGCTGCCCAGAAAGAACCAAGCCAAAAGCAGCTTATAGGAGGAAAGGGTTTATTTTGGCTTACAGACTCAAGGGGAAGCTCTATAATTGCAGGAAAAAATGATGGCATGAGCAGAGGCTGGATATCATCTCCTGGCAAACATCAAATGGATAACAGCAGCAGGAGAGTGTGTCAAACACTTGCAAGAGAAATCTGGCCATAGCACTCATAAGCCCACCCCATTAACACATCTCCAACAAGGTTCCAATACCAAAATTACCATCATCTGGGGATCAAACATTCAGAACATATAAGTTTATGGGGTATACATGAATCAAACCCCCACATTCCTCCCTGGTCCGCACAAAATGACAGCCATAAATGATGTAAAAGATCCATAGTTCTTACTGCATTCAGGTCTTTCCATCTCTGATGAGAATGGTCCATGGAAATGTATTTACAGCACCGTAAGGCATCTCTTAGGCTGAGGTTTCAAGTCCATCCACAGCCCTCCTGCAAATCAGTTCCAAAAGGCCAATGTTACAGAATCAGGGTTCTAGCAGCAATGGCTGATCCCAGTCTCTGGTACCAATGTAACTGTTGCAATCAGCTTTCCCATTGCTACATAGAAAGAACCTAATGAAAAACAGCTTGTGGAAGAAAGGGTTTATTTTGTCTTACAGTCTCAAGGGGAAGCTCCATGATGGCAGGGAAAATGATGACATGAGCAGAGGCTGGACATCACCTCCTGGCCAACATCAGACGGACAACAGCAGCAGGAGAGCATGCCAAACACTGGCAAGGGGAAGCTGGCTATAACTCCCGTAAGTCGACCCACAACAACATACACCTCCATAAGATTCTAATTCCAAAATTGTCATCAGCTGGGGATCAAGCATTAAGAATACATAAGTTTATGGGAGAAGCCCGAATCAAACCACCACAACCCCCTAGAGCTAGTTCCTGCAGTTCTTTAGACAAACATATTAATATCTGTGAGTTTGACCTCATAGTAGTGTATGTGCTTTGGTTACTTGATGCACAGGCTAAGAAACGCAGAGGGATATAACATAAGCTAATGCTGTCTAAAGGTCACCAGGTGTTCTAAGCTCTATAAACCTGAATAAAGATTATTTGGCAACTAATATCTTAATCATTTTGATGCAGTTTTTCTTTAAAATTTTGAATGTTGAGCAAAGGGAGAATTAATTCTGCAAAGGGTCAAACTTCTAAAGTCACTGCTAGAGTTGAAGCCATGAGCAAAAGTAACCTTGGGGTAGGCTCCAAGGAGTTGTTTGCTGTGCGTGGGAAAATGGATTTTTTTTTGGGGGGGGTAGTAGCTGCCTAGGTCAGTGAAATTACCTGCCTTGGCTCCAGGTTCTGGAATAGTTCCATGTGAACCCCAGTCATACACGTCAGAATTACTATGACCTGTGCCATTTTTAGAGAAATGGGTGAATTTTCCAAGACAATCCACATTTATAGTGGAGAGTGTTAATTGGGGTTAAATGGTTTATTTATAGGATACATTAAAAACAAAGGAATAAAACCATGGAAACGATTGGATGCATTTTTAAATTAACACACTGGCTTTAAAAAGACTAAACAAGTGGGAAAGCGGTGTTTATAGAAGCTGAGCTGTTAGATCAGCTCAATTTGCTCGTTTAGCCACTGCTAAGCCTTGGTTAATGTGTGTGTGTGTGTGTGTGTGTGTGTGTGTGTAGTAGATGTGATGTGCTATTTGTGTGCATGTCTGTAATATATGTGGTGTGATGGGTGCTTGTGCAGTATACACCCCATGCCTACATGTGGGATTACAGGCATGCATGGACATGACTGGTTTTTCACATGGGTGCTAGGGAGTCAAACTCAGGTCCTACACCCTCTCAGCTCCTCATGTTCACACAGCAAGGTCTCTTACCTGCTATGCAATTTCCTCAGACCCACTAGTTAACATTTTAAGCTCAGAGAAATAAGGTAAGGAATCTGGTGGTTTGAATGTAAAATGTCTTCCCATAGCTTCATGTGTTTGTGATTAAGCCTCATACTTAATCCCCAGTTGGTGGAACCTCTGTTCCACCAGCTGGGGCATCCATTATCATGGCAGACATTTTATCTGAGGCATCCATTATCATGGCAGACATTTTATCTGAGTTCTGGTAATAAAATTCAGGTCCTAATGTTTATGAGGCAAGAGCCTTGCTGAGGAAGTGTGTGGCAGGAAACCATCCTTGGATGTGTTATAGTGCCCACACCCTCCCCAGCTTGCTCCACTTAACTCACTCTATTTCCTTCCTGCTGATGAACACATGTGTGGTCTGGCTGTGTGCTCCTGCCATGCTTTCCTCACCATGAGGAAACTTCCTTTCAAACTGTATGCTGGAAGTAAGCCTTTTTCCTCCATAGGCTGCTTCTGGTCAAGTACTTTGTCCCAACAATGAGAAGGTAACTGCAACAAAATCCTAGCATGAAAAAGGTTTTGTCTTTTAACAGTCCCGTGCTGAGCTCAGTAATTTAGCAGCTATGGAAGGAGACATATCTTTGCTCCCTAAAACAAGAAGGGACTGAATGACTAGAGTCACTACAGAGAAGGGAGAGGCCTGGGTCTGCTGTTAAACAAGCCTCATCTTTGCCTGAGTGTTAGCTAGGAGTTTTGCAAATGGTTTCATTCCTCTGGGCAGATGATCACATTTAAGCCTAAAATCTGATTGCTATGAGCAAACTGGGTAACCATTGCTCAGAGCAATAAGCAAGTAGGTCAGTTAGGGAAAGGATATGAGTCCTTGACTCAACCCCACTGCTGCATTGAGCAAACTGATCAGAGTGGGTGGTTTGTGGGAGAATTCCTGAGGGGTGACAAGAGGCCTGTCTCTGTGGAGACATTGCCCTCTCTTACATTGCTAACTTTGAGGACTGATAATAGTTGGCTCTTTGGAGGGGCTATATTTTAGGAAATACAGTGGGATAAGTTTAGAAAAATTTGCATTTTAATGTTTTTAAAAGACTTCTATTTACATTATTATCCTAAAGCAATATATTCTGGAGTGGCAGTACTAGAGCAGCCTCAGTAGCTAGATTTGCCTAATGAGCAATTCAAGCATAATTATTAAGATCGAGTTTATCAGGCAACTGTAAACACAATGGAAGTTTGTGAATAAGATTGTCAGTTTGAAGACTTTTTTTTCCCCATAACTTTAAATATGCTTGCTGCCGGGTGTAGTGGCGCACTCCTTTAATCTCAGCACTAGAGGTAGGAGGATTGCCATGAGTTCAAGGCCACCCTGAGACTACATAGTGAATTCCAGGTTAGCCTGGACTAGATCAAGACCCTACCTCAAAAAACCAAAAATAAAATAAAATAAATATGTTTTCAGATTTAGTAACCTGATAATATCTAGTAGTAGATATTTATGAAATGTCTGTCATATTTAAGTAATTGAAATTCATTCATTGGTTCCTTGCATGTAGAAGGACAGTCTGATGAAGAAGGATTTATATACTTCTGACTAATGGGAGACTTCTGATTACTTTATTGAGGGGAAAAAACATTATGAACTCTTTTGAAGAGAAAATAGCTATTTACCACTTTCATTGAGGAAACAGATACTTTGTCTTAACTAATTGGAAACACCATGTAGTAAAATACGCTCACATAATAGATAATGGACCATTTATTTGGAACACATTCTACTGGTGTCAAAGGTATAATGGCAAATGAGATTAAATGCAGTTATTTCACCTGCAGAATGTCATAGAAAATTCAGGTATATCTACATCCAGAGAATATGTAATAAGACAGAACATCAGTAAATCCATTAAGTTCTTTGGGGGAAAAATGTCAAATAAAAAGGATTTCCCCTTGACTGTTACCTGTTTGTATGTGCAAAGAGATAAATGGCTGAACTGAAGTCATGGCAGCCATTTTTGTTACCATTTGTTTTTAACAGACATAATGTTCACCTCAAAGTCTAATAATTGAATACATAACTCTGTGATAATGCTTGCTTTTATGCAGTGTAGGGAATAGATATAAAAAGGGTTGTGTTATGAAAAAACACATTTCTAAAAACTGAAATGGGTCATCTACAAAATATTGATGTAAAACAGTTGAAAATTGTTTGCTATCTAGGTTACAACTAATTTTTAAGAATTCTAATATATGGTACTTAAAATAAAAATTATATTGATCTTTTATGGAAGGAAAGTAAGACATATTTTGTGGATAAATCTATAGGATATGAAAGACATTTTTATTTATTCCATTTCTATGCATGTGTGTACAGGTACATTGCACATGTGCACATGGATGTAGAGAGGTCACAGAACAACCTCTGGTGTCATTCTCAAGATGACCATGAACCTTCTTTGAGACAGGATCTCTTGCTGGCCTGGAGCTCACCACTTGAGCTAGACTAGATGGCCAGGAAGCCCCATAACTTTCTTGTCTCTATTCTTTAGCACTGGGATTGCAGGCATCCATTATCATGGCAGACATTTTATCTGAGTTCTGGTAATAAAATTCAGGTCCTAATCTTTATGAGGCAAGCACTTTATTGACTGAGCTTTCTCCTAAGACTCCAAAGATATATATTTAAGGTAAAAGTAAATAATTTTGTATGAAAATAGAATCACTAGTTATTCCAAAGTGAAAAAGAAAACATATTGGAGCAATGTCTAAATGGATAGGTGGTTGCCGATGGTTTACAGAAGATAAATCCTACAAAGTCAATTGTATATGTGATTAAACTGGCTCAAACAAAAAGGAAATATTTATGCTTTTCTAAATACAAAACAAGAATGTCAAATATACAACCCTGTGAAATTAGAGTTTGGCTCCACATTTCAAATAAGATTTTCATGAAAATTGACCTGTTCTTAATAGGAAATGGATTTTTCTTAGATCTTTTATTTACTTAGGAAAACTGAGTGTCTGATGAAGGGCTGGAATTTTTCCCAAATCTGTGTGGCTTGAGATGTTTGCCTTTGACATCATTTCATTATCACTTGAATAACTATTGTTATTGATAGCCCAGGAGATTTTTGGTTTTTGTTTTTGAATCTCTGATATTTTTGACAGAATTCCCAATGTCAAGTGCTTCATTAGGTCTTTTGTCTTTGACCATAGAACATTCTAGAAGAATTTCTGGAACATATGATGCAGACAAAACTTAATTAAGTTTGCTGAGTTGTAAGGAAAGCATTGTCAAATGATAAATGATGTTAAATCTTTGAGTTGTGTTTGTAATAATGTGTTAATATATGTTAAAATTATATAAAAATTATATGACATTCATGGAAATATAGTAGTCTTGAGATGATCATATTGGTCATAAATGTAGGTATCACAGGATGTAGTATAAAATAGTCACATCACTACACCTAAGGTCTGTCACTATTAGTTTTCAAAGAAACACATACATGGAAAGGACTGTGATGAGTATGAGTTCTTAATAACCTTACAATCCTGCCATTGGATCAGATAAGAATGCTTCTAGAAAGAAAGCAATTGGTTCATATATGTGTGATAACTTAATTTCAGATAAGATGAGACTTGGCTTAATATGAAAGAAATGTTTTGGCATTTCTATGTAGAGTTAGCAAGTGTTGAAATTGCTAAAATGTGCTACCTGAATGAATACCATGGGATTGATTCAGTTCAAAATCCTATGGTAGTTTGTTTATTGGCCAGTGCTCTGCACTGGAGTTGGGGAAACAAAACTAGTGTTTGAAAGGAAGTAAAGTCATTATTAACCATTGACTCATGGAGGCACTAAGCAGCTGTTTGGCCTTTCCAGGGTCTGTAAAGTTTCCATATTGAATTCCATAGCTCACCATAAGGTAGACAAAATGATAGAAGTTGTGGAAAAATATTGTGTATTGTCAAATTCCAAAAATAGCTTAAAACCAGTTGTTAGTATTCCTGAGGAAACAACCCTTCAAATGACACATTTCTGATATCTAATGAACCATTTGAATACTTACAAATAGATTATCCTCAATTGACACCTTCAATGGAGTATAAATATGTTCTTGAAATAGTTTATGTTCTCTGATTACAAAAAGTTTTCCAAACAGGAAGACCAATGTTATAAAAGCACTTAAAAGATTATTGGGAAAATGTGTTTTCTATATGGAACATCACCTCAAAGAAAAACAATAGACAAACCTGTTTTATTGTGTAAATTATGAAACTGAGTATTGCACAGTACATTGCCACTGTCTTGTATCATCCTCAGACTTCTGGAAATGCTGAAATAATAAATGACAATTTTAATTGAAATTGGCAAAAATCATTAGATTACCTTCACCAAAGGTGTTATCACTACTTTTAATGGATGAAATAAGTCTATTGCCTATTAAAAGAAACATGTATATCTCCTATCTTCCTTACTTCTAATATTACTAAATGCTGCTGGGCTTTAATGCACCTTGCCTGGGGATATTTTCACTAGATAAGGGAAAACTCTTTACGACTCAACAAATGAGGAAAATCAGACCTTTCGTGATCTAGACCTTCTAGAACATAGATGAGTAGCTCTTCTGGAAATGAATCAATGACTGCATTTAAACCATGACTTCTCACCTTCTTACTACCCATGCTATAGTAAAACTTTGATGCCTCAAATCTTCAGTCCATAGCTCCAACTTAGGCTCATGACTTTTGGAATTGTCCACCTGTTGGAGACTTTAAGGAAAGGCTGGCCACAGACATCTTCCCTAGAGATCAATGGCATCTTAGATAGGGACAGTTGTGACAAAGATACTATGTTGAAACAAGACTTTTGATTGTCAGGATACTCTACCATTTCTTTAACCTAATGGGGCAACATGGCAACCAACTTTATGGACACAGATGTTCTTACTCTCTGCTTTAACTTAACCTCATTATAGGATGTGAGATTGTATACTAGCCATGCAGTGAGAAACAGTGCACTTGCTAATAGTTGTTATTTATGATTAAATGCATTGGGTTATTATAAAGACTTGGTTATTATCTGGAGAAATAGCACAGTGAGTATGGCACTTTTTTGCAAAGCCTAACGATCCAGGTCCAATTCCCAAATACCCATGCACAATGTAGCACATGCGGCTGGAGTTCATTTGCAGTGACTGTAAGCCCTGGTGTGCCCGTTCTCTCTGTCTCTCTTCTCTGTATCTCTCTCTGCTTGCAAATAAATAAATAAATAACATTTTTTTAAAAAAATAAAGACTCAGTTACAAAAAATCAATATACAGCTATTTGGTTCAAATGAATAGATCCCTCATCTGTCTCATTCTTTGCTCATTTGATATTGGTTGATTTGTTTCATGGAAATTCTGACTAAAGTTCATGCTCCAATCTCATGGCATTATCATAATAAGTATACTTGTAGCCTCTCTAATTCACTGTATTCTCTTGAAATTTTTCCATTCAGTAAGTAGTCATCTGCAGAATGCTAAGTGGTCTCTCATTGGTGGATGATCATGAGGATGCTGTAATCTACAAATGGCATGATGAGACTGGAAATCTAGGATAATGGTAGTTGAGGATGCCACTGACACTCAACTTCTTGTTCACGCTACCATAGGAGTATAATAAAATCTTTTAGAAGACCATTGACCTACACAAGGCCCCTGTACTGAACCCATACACAAACAAATATTTAGTTTTGAGCAGGCTTGTGGTGCTTGGGATTGATCCCAGGGACTAGGCAACCAGTCCACCACTAAAGCATACATATTCTTCAGCTTGCTATGTAGCCCAGGCTGGCATCAGACATAAGTACTCCTGCTTCAGCCTACTTGGTGCTGAGATTATAAAAATACATCACTGTGCAAGGCCTAAGACCAGGTTTAAGCACAGAGGATAAGTAGTAATTACAGGAGACTGCATAACCAATTAAGCTATAAACAATGAAGTTGTCTCTGCCTTACTTCTGTTTTCTGTAAATGCTGCCAAATCACATTGTTTGAATTATTCAAACCTGTTCTAGTTTCAGAAATAGCCTAATTTGTGAAGCCCTTTTTTGCTTTTTATTTGCTTAGATAAATTACATTAATATTATTTCTTTTAATTCTTTTGTGGAAATTTGAAAGTTTTCAAAGGTTTTAAGTTCTTCTATATGTAGCCTTTCTCCAAAATAATGTACTTTTAAGTTTCATAATGTTTCTCCCATCAATATCTTACATTAAAAAATCTGTTGACAATATTATAAATTTAGGTATGCCCAATTAGTATTTTGTTATCATTAGTGGAACTATAGAAAATATTATAAAATCCTTAGATTTTTATCCTCCAGGACATAAGAAAGCATCTGTGTGGTGATTTCCTCATATGGTCTCAGATCTGAGACTAATGAATGATCCTGTCACACACAGTGGGACATCCTCCCCATGATGGTATGGACTGCCATGATCACTCATTCTTTACATTCTTATGGCCATCCTTCATGTTCTAAAACTATTAAGGTCACTGAAAATTCCCCTTCTTGGCATTTCTACTCAAAATTCTCGCATTATTGTATTAATAGATATATAATTGATGGAAAATAGAATACTCAACTATAGCAATATCAACCTAATGTTTACTCAGATAAGCATATCCTATTGGGTATCTTTTCGTTATGCTAAAAATAACTTTTATATATTTTAATGATCCTGTCTTTGAATATCACCATGGATCCCTGGTTTTTCATAGACACAGACTCAACTTCTTACTAGTAATAATAACTTCTTTATAAATTGAGGCATTACTTACAAACAAGGTGTCACAGTTACCTTCTCATTGCTGGGATGAACACCTGACCAGAAGCAGCTTATGGGAGGAAAGCTTTTGTTTCTTTCAGGCTTATAGATTGCAAGGAAAGCTTCTTCATGGCAAAGGAACCTTCATCATACATTCACAGCAGAAAGATAAAGAGACCAGCCAAGGTTCATTGTGGCTCAGACATAGTTATGGCTGGACTCCACTCCAAGGTCTGCCCCTGGAAGCACACTCCTTCAGCAGGGCTCTGCCCCCTGCACATTTATTATAGGATAAATCTAGCTGCAGGATGATATTTAAGATGAAACTGCCCAATATTGGTCCTATCTATGATCCATCATAAATCACCTGTTCACACTTTTTGCATAAATACGTCTTTTATTTTATCATTTACCTACTTATTAGCACCCATAACATTTTTTTCATTATAAGGTTGTTCCTATTATGAAGGATATATCTAAGAAATGTATTAATAGTAATCATGTGGAGTTACCCATTAGAAGAGAAAGAATATGGAGAATGCAGCCTTTCTGTTTGAGCCTTATCAAAAATACTAATGAGTGACTGGGTTGTCCCTTTTACTTGGGAGCTTGGGAAAAGGTATAGTGTACCCTGTCCAGTATAGTTTCAGATTTGCTCTAACTGGTGAGAGCCAAGTTCCACAAGTTAAGCTGGGAATCAGATGCTGCAAAGTTTATTAGATTCTGGGGCTGTCTTAGTAGCAGCTAAGTTTTACCATTCCTCTTTTATTTACTATCTGGGAAAGGTAAAATTTTCTCTCTCCAAAATAACATATAAGGATCTAGAGAGATCATAAGAAACCCCCCCCAAAAAAATACTTAAGAGTGGGGTGGGGGAATATTCTGGAATCACAGTACATTATTGCATGAAAATGACTCAGTAATATAAAATTTAAAAATATCTTAAGAAGAGTTACTTATCCTGGGAACAATGTATTAGAGGTTAATGGTCACAGGGGAGTTTCTAAGTTCCCTTTGGAATCTGGTTAATTTGTTATATAGGTTCTTTAACTACAGAAGGACACCACAATTTAAGTTGAGTAATATCCTTTTAATCCATTGTAGGAAATTCAATCACCTTATCACATGGCAATAAGGACACCTGGAAAACATGATATAAACACGGTTATCCTCTTTTGGAAAAGGCACCTGAGTTGATCTAGTTGAGTGCAGAAGGGGAGAGTTACAAGTGGAGCAAGAGCAAGTGACCAGAGGCACATCATCTGGGAAATGAAAATAGGAAAGCTGGTGGTCCAGTGCAGATCTGCATAAAGGAGTAGGGAATCCCCCAGACTCAACCAATAATGGAGAAAACCCAACTACATCAAGTCATCATTGAGGTTTGGCTGTGGACTCTCTTCAGCTCCCCTGTCCTTGTGAACTCCATCTACAGACTTTTAGTGAGACATGTGGCAAATAGTATAGATGATGGCTAGTTTATTGGAGTAGAAGACAGCACACTCCTAAGGGATGAGAGGGGGCTAAAGAACCATTTGCATTTTGTTCCATTCAATTAATTGGTTAATTAATTCTTTTTAATAACTTTATGATGAATAAGTATATACATTGTATGGGCAAATCTTGAGAAGGTGTCCCCATTTCCCTCCTCTCTGTACCCCACCCACTGGGGTACTTCCTCTGTGCGCATAATGGATCTGCCCATTGGTTAGGGAGTTATGAACTGCACCAGAGGTAGCCAGTGTTCTTTCTTTTTTTTTTTCTTCCCCCTTGTGTATTGTTGCTGAGGGGGATGATGTCTCTGGATATTCTCCCTCACCATGACTCTTACATTCTTTCCGCCCCATCTTTGCCCTGGGTTGTGTTGGTTTTCACTGGTGTCTGTCTCCATTGACCTCCACATTAAAATTATAATTTTCTATACTATTTAACTCCTAAACCCCTAACCTTTAAGTTCTTTTAGCTACATGAAACTCCTCAGTTACATTTACAAAAAATCGCTTCATTTTATTGTCAACAAAAACATCATGAAAATGTGATGTGATGCACAGATTTCCTCAAAAGCTTTGAGCTGTCAATAGTATGTTACGCTTATCATGTGTAATCCTGAACAGTATATTGAAAAACTTAATTCCTTTCTTCAAAGATAAATTTCTATGCCAGGGCATAGAAACTTTATAGCTACAATTGTTGTAGTTACCATTATAATGCTGGGACAAATGCCTCATATTTCATGCTTACAGATTGCAGGGGAAGTTTCATCATGGTGGAAAGAAGCTAGGTGACTACAGCATCCACAGAAGACAGACCACTGTCATCACCAACAAGCATGAGCAACCAGCACTCAAACTAGCCTTCTAACACCTAGTAGGGCTAGAGACAAGATTCATCCCCAATGACACACCTCTAGCCGGGCTCTGCTTACTGGTGACTTAAGTAAGAAGCTTAATCTTAATCAAAAATACCTGAGTCGGTGGGTGGGTGCACAGTTTTAGCCCCAGCACTCTGGAGGTGGAGGATTCCCGTGAGCTCAAGACTAGCCTGAGAGTACATAGTGAATTCCAGGTCAGCCTGGATCAGAATGACTATCTCAAAAAAAAAAAAATACAAAAGTGTTTAAATATTTTCCTTATATAAGTCTTTCACAACCTTGGTTAGTGATATTCCAGGGTACTTGATTTTCTTTGAGGTTATAGAAAACAGGACAGATTCTCTGATGTCTTTGTCTGAATGTTTGTCTTCTGCATATAGAAAAGCTACTAATTTGTGTGTGTTAATTTTGTATCCTGCCACTCTGCTAAAGGCATTGATCACCTTCAAGGGTTTACTGATACTATTCTTTGGTTCTGATATATATAGGATCATGTCATCTGCAAAGAGGGATAGTTTAATTTCTTACTTTTTGATTTGTATCCCTTTTATGCTTTTCTCCTGTCTTATTGCTTGGGCTAGAACTTTAAGCACTATGTTAAAGAGCAGTGGTGAGAGTGGACACCCCTGTCTTGTTCCTGAATTAGGTGGGAACTCCTTGAGTCATTCCCATTGAGAATGATTTGTGCTTTAGATCTGTATATTGTCTTTATTGTGTTGAGGTATGGGCCATCTATGCCTATTCCAGGGTTTTGAAAATTAAGTGGTGTTGAATTTTGTCAAAGGCCTTCTCAGCATCTATTGAGATGACCATGTGGTTTTTGTGGTTGAGTATTAATGTGGTGAATTACATTTATGGACTTGCTTATGTTGAACCATCCCTGCATCCCTGGGATGAAGCCTACTTGGTCAGGATGAATTATAGTCTTGATGTGGCTTTGTATTTGGTTTTCTGGAACTTTGTTCAGGATTTTTGCATCTAAGTTCATCAGGGATATGGGTCTATAGTTTTCTTGTTGCATCCTTGCCTGGTTTGGGAATTAGGGTGAAGCTAGCTTTATAGAAGGAGTTTGGGAGCCTTCCCTCTTTTTCTATGCCCCTAACAAGCTTCAAAAAGAGTGTTTTCATTTCTTTGATTCCAGCAGAATGTGGAGAGACCCACAACCACACAACCCACAACCACAGCCAATCAGTCAACACAGGATAAATCAGACAGACACCAATGATTTCAAAACAACCTAAAGCAGAAGTACAGAGACCCCCTAAGACCTTAACAATAAAGCAGCCTTAATACTCACCCACCATGACTCAGGGAACTGAGCAGAAGAGGGGGCGGAAAGATTGTAAGAGCCATGGTAGGGGAGAATATCCAGAGATATTGACCCCCTCAGTAACAACATACAAAGTGGGGTGGAACCGGTTTGACTCCTAGGCGATCCAGAACCCCCTACCCCATGGACTGATCCAGACTACCCAGGGAGGAGGATATCCAGCTGACTGTGGACAGGGATGAGGGAAATTGGGAAAATGGGGATACCAATTCATTATTTGATCATTCAATGTATATATTTATGGATAATAAAAAAAAAAACAAAAAAAACACACAATAAAAAACAAAAACCCTGAGTCTATGGGGTAATTTACATTGAAACCACCACACCAGGGTGCTAACAAGGAAACTGACAATAGTAAAAGGCAAGTGAATAACAATCTTCTTGCATTCAAATTGTAAGCATATTTGGTTGTTGGATTTTTTTTCTTTAAAAAGGATGGTATCTGAGCAGTTTTGCTTCTTATCAATACTTTTGCATGTAGCATTACAGAATTCAGACTCTGAAAAAATGATTTCCAGAAGCGAGTCTGAATTATCAAGGAGTCTGCCAAGATTCACTGGCATTTGGGATTTGGCAGAATGTTACAGAATAAGTTTGCTTAGACAATTCTGGTTTTGCTACAAACCCAAATGTCTGAGAAGCAATTCCAAGTGTTTCTAACCATAGGTTTCCTTCTATATCTCTTGATTATGGTACTTTCTAATCCTCCTGGTCTGTGGCAAATCACAGTGTCTTGAAGAGACCTAACATTGTTCTTCCTTGTTCTGTTTCAATGGACTCATTCAAATTTTCTTCAGACTAAAATGTGGCTTAAATTGATATTTTTAAAGAAAATTCAATAAATATGGGCCATTTTTAAAATATTTTTCTGTCAAGTAGATCTACCTCTCATTCTAAGGAGACATAAAATATGGGGACCACAACTTCACATAGGGATACATAGATACCACTTATCTGTTTCTTTTTCATTTATCACAGCAGGGTGCATGTTTAACTTTTAAGTATATTTTTTCAAATATATGAATGCCATTTATAGTAGGCTAAACAGGCTAGATTCTCTTATGTATGAAGGATTCCCCTCCATTTTATATTATGTATTTGCTAAGCTCAAGGCAAAGTACAAGTCACTACATCAAATGCCCCAAAGCAGGGAAAACATTTTGTACTTACAGTGCTCAGGAAGAGTAAAATGAACACGTGCAAGTGGTAATGGGAGGGACTTGAGAAAGAGTGTGGTTTTTCAGAAGCTTGGGTAGATGAATATTCTAGAAACACTGATGAGCCTTGTAGTAATAGGAAACATCACTGATAAGAAGCACGGAATACAAAGGAGGCACCAAAAAGCTACCATAGGGGTTGGGGTCAATTATATGGGAAGGAGGGGTGAATTTACATCATTGGCAGGGTATAAGGGTGGGAGGAGCAGGCTTAGGAGAGGAAAGGGAGCTGGGGATCATAGGGACTTTCTAGTGTTGGTCTGCTTGATATGTTAAATCTCAGGTTCTCCTCTATCTATGAGAGAGGCATGATGGATAGGTAAACTGAGGCAGAGAATTAGCAATTGCTTAGAATGCCCTAGTTTAGATTTACCCTCCATTTCCACAGATTCTGAGAAACGTGTCACCTCACAGCTGTTAGATGGATGTGGATTTTTTTCTTTTTGAATATAATTATGTTATGTTCACTAGTCAATAGAAAATAAGAATTTTATATAAGATGAAGTCTGGATGGTAAATAGCGTATATCATAGCAGAATTTGACAAAGTTTGAACTAACTTGGATGAATAAGAGGCACACCTGGGTGATGAAGAATGGTGTGGAATTGTTATTCATGGGGTGAACACATGCTTGCTGTTAGCCACAAGCCACTAAGTCTCAGCTTTTGTAAGGAGTGCAGCCATTTTTCCAGCAAGTCAATGAAATACTGAGACTCAAACCATCAAGCTGTTACTACTCTCAGTGAGAGAAAGTACAGATCTGTTGTTCCTTTAAAACAGTCAAAAAATCAAAAAATACACCTTTATCATTCTACTGTAATATGGCAAAATAAGTTACAAAGAGAGTCAAAATAAGTGAAACAAGGTCCCCAATAAGCCTAAGCTTTTTGAGTTGGTGAGAGTAGCATTGATTTTCATCTAACAGTCCTTATGCAGTGTCACACTTAAACAACTTGCCTTCACATTGTGGTGCACATAACAAAGGTGTTTATCTCAGTAATGGTGGTGGAAACACAATGAGAGCCAGGATAAGAGTTGTCACTACTTATACTTGTATTGTTTGCCCATTTGATACTTAACTTTTCTATAAGGGAGAATTATATGGCTATATGAGATTTATAATCACTCTGTCTTTGCTTAGATCATCTTTATACCAAGATAAAAGATATCTGCTGATACAGCCACCTTTATTCTCTGTTGAATATTAATTCTAAATTTATTTAGTCATTCTGCATGTCTCAACGGCTGCTAGTTGCCTGCCTTTAACATAATTTTCCTATATTTCCCAATTTTGCTTTTGAGTGGTGATATACCCAGCTAAATATTCCCTGGCCTCCTTGCAACTTGGAGATCATCCCAGAGGAAGATATATTCATATACTTTGTAAGAGGAAAATACCCTCTCTTTGGTTAATCCAAACTCAATTCGGAACAGGAACACTGGACTCATTTCTATATTTACAACTTGAAATAGAAAAATTAAAAAGTGATAGCACGACTTTAAAGCCTTTCCATTTTAATAGTAAACAATGCTATGCCTTAAATATGTACATTGTGATGACTTTGAAAGAAACTCACTTGATAAAGTACTTACCATACAAAAATGAAGACCCGAGTTTGATCCCCAGAATCCACATGAAAATTCCAGGCATGGTGGAACATGCTTATTATCCCAGCACTGGGGAGACAGGGACAGGCAAATCTCTGTGGCTCTATGTCCAGCCAATCTAGCTTACTCGGCATGTTTCAGGCTAACGAAAGGCTCTGTCTCAGAGGAGGTTGATGGTGTTCCCAAGGATAACACTGAAATTATTCTTTGTTCTTCACACAGACTTACACATACACCACCACAGTCAGGAACACATATAAAAATTTACACACACTCACACATACATACATGCAATCGCACATACACAAAGAAGCTATACAAAAACAAAATTTATAAAAGTAAAACCATATAATCAACCAAGGTTTTGCAGCTTTATTTAAAGTATTATGTGGTTATCGTGAGGTCACATGGTAGTCAATGGTCAGGATCCCTGTCCCTGTTGAATACAAGTCTTAAGAGAGAGAATTGTTCTTAATGTTCTATGCAAGTATGAAGTTTTTGATTTTCAAAGTACATGATCAGAAAAAGGAATTTTTCTTTGAGTGGAAAGTGAATATATCTTCCAAAATCCAGGAGATAGATGCCAAGAACTAAATGACTCAAAAAATATTACTACCAAAAAGAAAAATAAAAGCACATATTTTGAAAGTAATTGCATTCCTTGTTTTTGCTTCCAGTATACCCTGACTGTCTGTGATCTCTGGGGGCATGGCTACATGATTAAAGCCAAGAACAACACAGAGTACTTGACATATAAACCTAGGTCCTGTGCATGGCAGACAAGAGGAGGGGAACATGATCATCTTTCTCTTTCAGCCTGGATCGATAGTGGTACATTTTGGTCTCATGGGATATCTGTCTTCCCTGGGTAACCAAAGTATACAAACAGACTCACCACTTATTGTTAGTTGGTAAGAAAATATACTCTCAAGAGACAGAAACTAGCTGAAATGCTCTGATGTGGAAGTGAATGGTTGGTCAGATAGGTGGGCTTAGATGAGAGTGGAAGAAATGCCTGCTGGTTTCTGCCACACATTTCCTTCTGTGAGTTTCCTGGGCCTGGGCGTTAATACAGTCATATATAAACTCCTTCTGAGACTTATATTCAATATGATAACCTGAAATAAAGCAGAGGATGGAATGAAGGACACAATTAGGGAAGAGGCGGAAGAATCTCACATGTCATAATCACAGAATGTTTAACTAGATTTTTCTTTGTTTTTTATGGTAATTGAAGGCTAATTCCAAGAGAAATTGAGATTCTGTATCTCCTGGATTTTTCATTTTTTTGCTAAATATTAACATATAAAATGAAATAACAAGTGAAGATTCCTTCCCAAAAGCCATTGTTTATGTTCTGGGTAGAATTAAGACATTAGGAGATCCAAAGTATGTCTTATATTTTATAATGTGTTCCATTTCGATCATTGTTGGGTTTTGTTTGCAGATAGTTTGGATATTTCATAAACACTACTAAGTATGTTCAACAAGAACTTTGATTTATGTTTTTTGATGAAGTTTATGGTGTTTTAAAACTTGTTTGGGCATTTTAGTAAAAATTTGCTAAATTAGGGCTGGAGAGATGTCTCAGCAGTTAAGGCACTTGCCTCCAGTGCCTAAGGCCCCAGGTTCAATTCCCCAGGACCCACATAAGCCAGACCCACAAGGTGGTGGTCCTGGTGTATTCTCTCTCTCTCTCTCTCTCTCTCTCTCTCTCTCTCTCTCTCTCTCCCTCCCTCCCTCTGTCTCTCTCTCTCTGCTTGAAAATGAATAAATAAAATATTTTTTAAAATTTACTAAATTAATGGTGATAATATTTACAAGGTTTTTTTTTTTTACTGTCCTTTCTCAGTCTTTACCTTGTGGGGTTCAGAACTTTCATCAAACTGGAATGCCATAGATAAGATGCCAAAGAGGTGCATTGTTAAAGAACTTGAGGTGGCTACTAGGAACAGAACTATCTCTTTTTTTCCTTTTTCCCTTTTTGAATGGTTTCATTCTCTTTTCCACAGAGAAGAAAAGTAATTATTCAATGAGCAGCAATTTCCCATTTTTAAGGTTCTGTGGTATGATGGAGATGGGGCGCCAGATCGCTGCTGGAACTGCATTGGCTTCCTGGCCTGGCTGTGTAAAGAAGTCTGCATACTGCCTGCATACTGTTAGATTGCTGTACCTGCCCCAAACACTCTTAATATGCTCATAGCAGTTTCATTTCCGTGCTTCTTGAAGTATTTTCTTTTAGGCTCACTCGTGGCATGGGGGATGAAATCATTAAAACAACATTTATCATCTCTGTCACTATTTATTCAGAACAAATCAGGGTCAAATACAGCTGAACTGTCTGATTTTATTTTTAGTGAACAAAATACAGCAGGATGAAGGACATTAAAAGTACTCATTTTGTGGGTCCCTCTTTTCAACTCCTACCCTAGTCTTTTTGGCCACTAAACAACGCATTTTAAAAAAAAAACACTTTTTATTGACAATTTTCATACAAGAACATCATATAATTTGATCATAATCGCCTCCCATTACCTTCTTTTGCCCCTTCCACTGAACCTGCTCTTTTTCCAACTAGACCCTTAACTATTTTGATGTCCTTTTTCTTTTCCCTCCTCACTCATTCACAGTAAATGTTGCTTTAAGCATTGTACAGGTCTTGTGGTGATAGTGACAGCAACTATGTCATCATGAAATATTGGCTACTTCATATCCAGAAGATAGTGTCCCAAAGTACTCCTTCACATCTTTTGGCTCTTGGATTCTTTCTGCCTCTCCTCTGCAATGTTCCCTGAGCAGTGCTGGGCATAATAGAAATGCCTCATTTAGTGCTGAACACTCAACAGTCCCTTATTGTCAGCACTTTAATGAGTTTAGAGGTTCGCGGTCATCAATGCCATCTGCACAAAGAAACTTCTCTGACCATAAGTGAGAGCACACCCAATCTATGGCTATAAGCATAATATAAATATTTAGAAGTCAATTTGATAGCCACAACATACCCATTTATTCAAAAAACAGCAGTGGTTTCTCCTGGATTCGATGACCTTGGTTTTTAATCAAGTTTTCAGTACCAGGAATGAATGCAATCAGAGCACAGTTGGTTACCCTCTGAATAGCTATGCCACCCTTATACCAGTGAGCCCATCTTGCCTGGCTTCTCAGTTGTGTATCATGAAAGTGGATCCACCCCTTACAGCCTGCTTAGCACTTTCTAGCACCAAGACAGCTGGCTAGCAGGGAGGAGGCTTCCTGCTCAGGTCCAGCTTAACTGTTCAGTGTCCTGTGATTGATGCATATAGTCCTTCAGCTTAATCAGTGAGCACTAAGTTTAGAGAGAGACCTTGTATCAATAAATAAGGTGGAGAGCAACTGAGGATGACAGCTGACATTGACCTCTGTGTTCCACATACACATGTGTGCCTATACCTGCACCCCATATGTTCCCACAAACATGCACACCTGTACATGAATACACTCCATAGACACACACACATACAGAGAGAGAGAGAGAGAGACAGACAGACAGACAGACAGACAGACAGACAGACAGACAGAGAGACACAGAGAGAGAAAATAAATCAAAATAATGTTTTCTTTGGAGCTTCATATCTCCAAAGTGTGGTTAGTCTCAAGTTCAAGATAATGGGAAGTATTGTGCTCAACCTGAACATTTTAACCATTTCTCCCTTTCTAGTTTGCATGCAACAGGAACCCAAGAAACGCTATTGTTCTCTCTTCAGTGAATATGGATATTCTGGAATTTCCATGTCTGGAAATCTATCATCAGGAGACCAAGATTAAAACCCCAAACCTCATAACTTATAAAATCCCTGAAATCTACACAGCACTTTGGAATCTAGCCATTCCTCACCCCTTGCTTTAAGAAACAGAGCTGCCTAAACACTAGGGAACCTAATATTTTGACACTTTCTCAAAGAGGAATTGGTCTGGAATTTTTTAAAATAATACTATGAATTATTATTATATTTAACACAGAATAGCTTCATAAAATAAATGCAGTTCTATCTTAATACATTGCCTTAAGTTTATTATTTTAGAGAAGATAAAATTAAGTCCTGTTTCTTATTACTTAAGGAATACATTAGCTTTTGCCACTTAAAACCCTTTTTCTCTGGGCAATGTGAACACTTATCCATTCACCCCAAATCGGGTTCAGATGACAGAGCAAAATATGATTTATCAATATTAGTTTGGGTTAACCAATGAGTTCATTGGGTTATTTACAGAGCACAGTGAGGGGTTGATTACAGGAAATCAGACGATTAAAAGACAGCTTCCTAATGGAAAAGCCCACCCCAGCACAGGTAGCAACTCACAGATGTTTTATCTCCGAAGCACATTGCATAACCTGCAGGCAGCTCGGCTGGTTGCAGTCTGGAGCACACTGCAGGACTTGCAGGCAGCTCAGCAGGGTCCAGGATAGTCTGTCTCTGAGCAGTTGTTTATAACCTTAGTGAGGGGTCTTTTAATTTGAGCTCTCCCAGGCTTCATGACCTCTTGACTCCCTCCTCCCTCCAGGAGGGAATATTTCAATTTGGAAGAATTTCCTGTACAGTTGCTTTCCTTTATTGTAACAAGCACCTGAAATCAATCAGCTCATAAGGAGAAAGGCTTGTTTTGGCTCATAAATTCAGAGATTTCAGTCCACAGTCCCTGGGCACAGTTGATTTGCCTGCAGTGGCACAGC
>PVHP010019661.1:0-31589 GCA_004024765.1 Zapus hudsonius
GGTCTCTCTCTCTCTCTCTCTCTCTCTCTCTCTCTCTCTCTCTCTCTCTCTCTCTCTCTCTCTCTCTGGATCTCTCTGCTTGAAAATGAATAAATAAAATATTTTTAAAAGATTAAGAATTAGCTTTTGGGATTCAGACTATATATGGAATATGGGAGAAGGGATAGAATTAACAAAGACCATACTCCAAGCCAAAATCAAACAAAAAAGTAGGAAATAAAAGGGACCTATGAGAGCTATATTATGATATTTACTCACACTGGTCATAACAGAGCTATGCAAACTCAGTTTAAAGACCCAGTAAGTTTCAAGATACAATAATCCATGACTCTAAATTCTGATTTCAGGCTAACCAAGTAAACTTGTTTTCCATTTAGATCCTACTAAAGCTACAGAATTCTTTGTTGATACAGTACTCTGATCTTAATAATCATATTTCATTATAAATTAATACATTAATACAGAGAGTTTTCACAGATGTATGGATAGGTATGACCAACCCATGTGATCTTGTATTTTGGAAATAGTTAGATTCTCATTTTTGGGACAAAATACCCAATTAAATGCAGTTAATGGGAGGAAAGTTTTTATTCTGGTTTACAGTGCTAAAGGTAAGCTCCATGATAACAGGGGAAAGTATGGCATGAGCAGAGGGTGGACTTCATTTCTGCCACAGCAGGTGAAAAACAGGAGCAGTCACATAAGCTGACCTCTTGCAAGGGGGAGCTGGCTATAACATCCCTAAGCCTTCCCCAATGAGACACCTCATCCAGCAAGGCTCCACCTTCCAAATTGCCATTAGGTAGGGACCAAGCATTCAAAACATATAAGTTTATGGGGGACATATGTTTCAAACCACCACAGGAATCAACATGTTTTTGAGGTTACTAGACTCAAGAGTAGATTTTACTCTATGATATTCACCAAATATCACTTGTAAGGCTTTTAGCAGCCAGTAAGAATCTCAACAAATTAACAGTTTGTCTCATTTAACCTATACTGATCTCACTCTCCATTGAAGATTCTGTTTGTATGTTTCAGAAGCCAACAAGAACCATGGACAACCCAATCCCAGCAACAGGACCTGAGATGTTGCCTGCCACCTAGGCAGGAGATGAGCCACCCATAACTTGTGATATAGGGCCCAAATGAAACCTTTGAGGAAGCGGGGAGATGAGCAAGAGACCTACCTCCACAGCAAATCAGATAACCTATGAAAGGGTAATGGAGACAGACACTGAGGATACCCAGCATAATCCAAAGCAGAAATCCAGAGACTCTGAAGACATCAACAGTAAAGCAAACCTAAAACTCACCCACCATGACTCAGGAAACTGAGCAGAGGAGGAGGAGGAAAGACTGTAAGAGCCATGGTGGAGGAGAGAAAAAAACTGGCTACCTCTCCTTCAATCTATAATCCCCTATCTCATGGACTGGTCCAGCAAGCCCACATAGGAGGGCTCCCAGTGGTGTGGAGACAGGAAGAAGGGATATGGGGATACCATCATAAGACTTCCTCATACAATGTATCTAATTATTGACAATAAATATGAAAAAGTAGTCTGTCCATACAATGCCATAATCAATTTGTTAATGCAGAGGTAGGACTGCAGAATTAGTTGCTCTATCTAAGTCTGAGTACAAGCATTGTTTTAGGAAGAGTTATAAATCAGCATTGTAGCCACATATTCATAATGCATTCTCCAAGTTTTAACAATGATAAAAATGCTATTTTCATAATCTGTCTGACCCTTGTGTTTATTTTTCAACTGATTCTGAAATCAGGATCACAAGATGTGACAACATCTCAAAATTGAGTGAGATTTTAAAAACTAAAATCAAATGATGTATAAAAACATACTGCCCCCAAATGGTATTCAATAAAAATAATATTTTGCACTACCTGTTTAATTACCTAAATCTAAATGGTTTGACAATAACAACTTCTTAGGACCATTTTAGGGATTAAGCATAAGAAATCTACTCAATACTTAAGAGCTCTATTAAATAAAAGGTAGACGCTAGATCAAATTATTAGCTATAAATATGAGTCTTCCCTCCTTGAAACTCTAAAACACCACTTACTTTAATCACCAATTTCTCTCTCACTGTGGGAACTTAAAATTTTGGTTTCTCACAAATTTCTCATTAAACTGACCCTGCAGTTCATTTCAATTTTATTACCTCTGTCTCTTAGAACTCTAATCTCTTTGATTTTCTTTTTAAAAAATAGTTCTCAAGCTATGCTCCATCAGGCTATATGATTCCCAGAGGCTTTTCAGGGATTCTACAAACAATAAGTATAAGACATTGGATATTGGCAGAGTGGTCCATTCATTGCCTTTATTTGTTTTATGTAGCAGATAGAATTAAAAAATTATTCTTTTAATATTTACATTACCAAAAGTTTCAAATCTGCTGGCTTTAAACAATGGTGACATAATGGTAATTTCACCTGGGCTTCTTTTTTCTCTTTATTCAAACTAGGTAGATTTCTAAAGGTAATTTGAAGGCCAGGAACCATTGGTAGTATTTTTTTTCCAGAAAATAGATGTAGTTGATAGGGATATCGGTGGTAGAGTGCTTGCTCAGGAGTCCTTGGGTTCAATACTCAATCAAATAAAATAAAGGAAAAGAAAAGAAAAGAAAGAAGGAAGGAAAGAAAGAAAAAAAGGATAGGAAGGAAGTAACAAAGAAAAATAGGAAGAAAAAGGAAGGAAGGAGGACATCATACATGGAAAATAAGTTTCATCAGCTAACAGTAATGACATTAACATTAATTATATGCTTTCAGCAACTAGATGAAATTATATGCAGTTTGTGTTTACTTGTTCTCCTTCAGTTGACTTTCTCTTGAGTCTAAGACATTTGCCACTTTAAGGACCATACATACATTCTGCACATTTCTCTTTTTGTAAATCCTTGTATTTTACAAGCCTCATTCCCATTTTAAAAATGAATATAAGACAGATCAGAGGGGTTTAACACTCCATAAAGGCATTTATTTTTCAGATGGTCAAACACTGTTAGGTACTATTAAGCATTTATTTTTTCATTAGGTCTTTCTTAAAAGCATCCTTTAACGTTGACATCAAATATTATAAGGACAGAGGCATTTGACATTCTAACTGACTGACGTGAAATCCTTTCCTTGTTCTGGTTGCCTTGAATGGGAAGCTGTTAATGAAGCAGCCCCTCTTTTGGAGACTGACTGAACTCGACATCATGGTATCCTGTCTGTTTTGAATACTTCATGTCAATTTGAGGAAACTACATTACAGCTTCAAGGGACACTGCAACCAGGCCTAGTGTTATAATCATGACTTTGGCTCATGAGGCCTTATTCAAGTTACAACTGCTGCTCCAGGCAACTTGTATTGGCTTTAAAAGACTTCATTCTATGCAAGACAAGGCTTTAGATGATCCCACTTACCCTGTAGCTATTCTCACTCAGGAAAGGAGGAGAAACACATCTTTAGGGACTCAGCAAAGAACTTGAGAATGGTGCAATTCAAAACTTGTGATTGGTGCTTAGACAAGGCTTGCAAATGGATCATAGGCAAGGTTTGTGATTGGTGGAACGAGAAGCTATGTAGATGAAGGAATTGAACTGGTGATGCTGCAGTCAATAGCATGCCACATCCCTCTTTATGTTATACAAGAGGCTCTGAGCAGGTTGCAAGCAGACTATTCTCTACACTTTCCTGGGTTAGTCTGAGAGGGTTCTTTCTTTCTTTTTAATTAATATCTTTATTGTGAGTAATTAAATACATTTTATGAGCAAATCTTGTGAAGGTGTCCCCGTTTCCCTTCTCTCTGTCCACTACCCACTGGTATCCTTCCTCTGTGCACATACTAGATCTGTCCCATAGGTTAGGGGTTATGAACTGCACCAGAGGTAGCTAGTATTTCTTTTTTTTCTTTCCCCTTTGTATATTGTTGCTGATGGGGACGGTGTCTCTGGATATTCTCCCCCACCATGACTCTTCCATTTTTCTGCCCCCTGTTCCACTCAGTTCCCTGAGTAATAGTGGGTGAATTTTGAGTATGCTTTGTTGTTGAGATCTTAAGTATCTCTGGATATTTGCCTAGGTTGTATTGGGTATCCTTGGTGTCTGTCTCCATTGACCTTTCATGGGTTATCAGACTTGCTTTGGTCTTTCATGGGTTATCAGACTTGCTGTGGTGATTGGTCTCCTGTTTGCATCGTCACTTTCTCATAGGTTTCATTTGGACTCTTGTGAAGGCCAGGAATGGTTCATCTCCTGCCAGGATGTCAGGCATCATCCCATGTCTTGTTTGTGGAATTGGCATGTCCCCGGCTCTCTGTCTTCTTAAAAACACAAACAATCTCCATTGGATAGTGAGATCAATATAGGTTAAATGAGACAAGCATTGCTATTTTGGCTAGCTTCTAGTGGGTGTAGCCTTTCTGTAGCCCTCTGGTTGTGGGAATTTCCCCTAGGAGCCAGAGTTCCTCCCATAAGATTTTCCTGTGGATTCCAGTTCCAGTTAAGGGCTCCTTATCACTGAGTGGATCTCTTAGCCAATCAATAAGCCATTGATTTCCCCTCCTAGGTTTAGCGCCACTATTGCACAGATGAGCATGTCTTGACTTGCTGATCTCTTCCATATAGCAGTGTGTTCAGCATTCTTGTGACAACTGTCTTTATTGTATAACAGTGGTCTCTGCTTTCTCCAAATATCATTGACCAATTTCCCCTGGCAGCTCATGCAACCCCTTCCAGTGTTACACATGCTACCAACTGGGAGATGGTTACCATTCTGGATCTAGGATCTCTTGATGTTGTTTGATCACACTCTGATTTCTTCGATGATAGGGTCTTACCTTAGCCCTGGGGCAGGTATTCAAGATCTTTGACAGAAGTCTGTTACATTTTGGGGACCTTGTGGGTCTCTTTGATCAACAGCTCAGTGTTGGAAGGAACCAATAACTGGGACAGGGAGATGCAGGCCTGAGCAATTATTCTTGAGGTTTTGCTTCCTCCCATTCTATTCATGGCCCCTTGTACCAGGTGATGTCCACAGCTCCCTCAGGAGCTTACTATATGAAAGCTAGGGAGGATTCTTTCTTGTACACTGCCCCCCCAATATAGCAACGCCAGACTCACCTGAATAGTCTTTTTACCTACTGTTTCTGGTATTCATCACCAGTAAAGCAGGCTGGAATTGTTGCATAAACAACCAACAAGACTCTGGGCTTCCCAGCCCTGGCAGTGGTAATTGCAATAAGTAGGAGGCTGAAAAATTCCGTAGTCACCATTCACTGAGGGCTTTGGTATCCAAAGCTTAGTGCTGTAACAGGAGTCAACTTAGAGCACCTTAGGGCAGACAGATAGTGCAAGAAACCAAGACTAAAAAAAGTGACAAAAGTGTTGTATTGAGAAAGATATTAGCAGAGCTAAATGGGAAGATTATGCAAGATTAAGTGTGTACTGATATTATATGTAGGAATTTTATCATAAATGTCAGTCACTGCCCTCATACCCACAGTGCTACTGACTATCCACTCAATCTCTCTGTCCTAGACCACAGCTGATTTGGGTTTTGGAATTGAAATAAGTTACTAAGGAAGCCAAGTAAGGAGACCATGGCTGAGAATGCGTGCTCAATGAAAGTCTGACCTGAACATTTAGGAGAGGTAAAAATTGTGGGAAAGAAAGCAAAGTGCGTGGAGGGAGAAATATGGAACTAATGAGCATTGGAGGGGATCAAAGAAAAGTGATGCAGCCCCTGGGAGACAAAAGAAAATTTCAGTTGTTTGGCAGGTCCATTTAGAACTTAAGGAGTCTGTATTTTTTGCCCTTTGACTCAACAGTACAAATAGACTTTTAAAATGTCTACACAGTAACACCCTTGACTTATGCACATTTTAATTTTTCTTAAGCCACTTTACATGAATTCCTTCTTATTTATTTATTTGCAGAGAGAAAGAGAGAGAAAAAGGAACAGAGAGAGAGAGAGAGAGAGAGAGAGAGAGAGAGAGAGAGAGAGAGAGAGAGAGAGAGAACATGATGCCAGGGCCTCTTGCTGCTGATGTTTACAAGTTCCAGAAGCATTTGCCACTTTGTGAAAATGGCTTTATGTAGGTACTAGAGAATCAAACCTGGATTGTCAGTCTTTGCAAGCAAGCACCTTAACCACTGAGTCATCTCTCCAGCTTTGCATGGACTTTTAATTAAAAGACACCTCACTAGAAAATGAACCAAAAGATTGTAAGTACAGTAGATGCTTGTAATGGGGGGAAAGGGCAGGTTAAAGGAAAGGCAAAGTTACTTGAATCCTAAAATGTTATAAAAGTGTTAAAATATGAGATGAAGGTTCTCTTTTTAAATATTTTATTTATTCATTTTCAAGCAGAGAGAGAGAGAGAGAGAGAGAGAGAGAGAGAGAGAGAGAACACCATGGCCACCACCTTGTGGGCCTATCTGGCTTATGTGGGTCCTGGGGAATTGAACCCAGGGCCTTAGGTACTGGAGGCAAGTGCCATAACCGCTAAGCCATCTCTCCAGCCCAAGATGAAGGTTCTTTAAAACAAGCCTCAAGCTGGGAGTGGTGGTGCACACCTTTAATTCTAGCACTTGGGAGGTAGAGGTAGGAGGATCGCCTTGAGTTTGAGGCCACTCTGAGACTACATAGTAAATTCCAGGTAAGCCTGGGCTACAGCAAGACCCTAACTCGGAAAACCAAATTAAAATAAAATAAAATAAAAAGCCTTCAAAGTCTTTTTCTTGACTTGCCTCATAGTCTCTAGTAATGCAGCCATTTATGCCACATTCCTGTTGCTTTCATATGAGAAAGAATGTTTGCTTTTGACCTGCATAATAAAAGTCATCACTGAGTCAGAAGATGAATTTTGATTTATTTGGAATTTTTGAGTTCTCTTTTTTGTCTTCATTCTCCCATTTCAAGATACACACACACACACACACACACACACACACACACACACACACACACACTTCTTGTCAAGAAATAAAACATATCAATAACATGTACATCCAACTCTTTGAGCAGTGAAAACTAAATTAATACATAAATGTATTTACATAAAACACTTCTTTGCTTATCCTCTTGTATGTTTTCTTACATTTCAACCCTATTGATTACAAGATACTATAAGATAGTTTTGTTAAATGACATAGATGTTATGCCTGAGATAATAGGTAGTATACTTATCCTCACTGTTTTTGTTTTTTTTTTAAATCCTTGTATTAAAGGATTTATTTAAATTTAAATCCTTGTATTAAAGGCATGTTGGCTCATGCCTTTGATCTCAGCATTTGTGAGGCAGAGGTAGGAGGATCACTGTGAGTTCAAGGCCGCTCTGAGATTACATAGTGAATTCCAGGTCAGTGTGGGCTAGAGTGAAACCCTACCTCAAAAACAAATAAGCAAACAAACAAAATGAATTGATAGTTTTAGAAATGATACAACTTACTTCAATCCTCCAAGTAGACTGTTGTCAACTTCTTTTATTCAGTCTGATAAAACAATATTAATTGTGTATTTACAGTGTAAATAGTACATTCAATTTTCCTACTGTAATTTCTAGGTTAGAATGAGGAATACAAGACTTTACCTAGGTCAATATAAATAAAAAAGGTGCATAAACAGATCCAAAGTGTAGTACCAAGAAACAGTCTGGAAATAATGGTTCAATATTCCTCAATAAACTAAAATTTATGGCTGTATCTAATTGTATCCACACAACTATGTACACTATTTATGGTGATGTGGATGTTCACATATGCCTTCATTGAATACTTTTCTTCACATGGCATCTACTTCACAATTAGAGCAGGTTGTAAGCCAGATAGAATGCATGAAAGTCTATGAAAGAAAAACCAAAGAATATTCAACTGGTTATGGTGAAGGGATTGGCATTGTCCAAGATTAGATAGAGAACTCAATATCTGAGATTGTTTCTTAAGGAGACAGCATGGGGATAAAGGAGGGAGAGTGGCTTTCTGTTTTTATTTTCCAGGTAATTTTTCAGGCGTCACTCATGATAGAAAACATATTCAGTGTAAGATGTCCATATCTTGTCTTCTGTCTGGTCATGTGTGGCAGTGCAGGTGCCAGTGAAATTGCATGCTACCATGTGGAAGCCAGCATCTGCTAGCTTGTCAAAAGCTTGTTCAAGAAAAGTGAACTTGAGATAGTATCGAGAAGTGTATTGCTCAGGAGGACGGTCAGGGTCTCTGCTCTCATTCAGAGTATCCCCAAAAACTTCCTTAGCCAATGATATATTTCCACACACCATGATTCAGGCCACACGATGGAATTTGGTATCCGTTTGACTGTCTCTACCCAAAGTATAAGACCATCGATAGCCAATAGTGATGAAGCCTGCCTCCTTGAGTTCTGAAGTTGTGGCAGTTGTCAGAAGTAGGGGATTATAAGGACAACTAATATGGTTGACATTACTTGAAGACAGATTAGACAAGGTGTCAATGATGGGTGAAAGCTCTTCTAAGTCACGTAGATCATTACCAAATGAGTTATTCCTGTTCATTTTAAGAGCCAACATTTTGGCCAATTCTGGCAACTTAAAGTATTCAGCTTCTCTCTGGAGCCAACCACACTCTGGAAAGTGGTCAGGAAGCACTAATTTCAGGTCTCTCATATAGTCTAAGACATAACGAAACAGAAATCCATCGCGATCTATGAAGAATCTCCCTTTGTTGTCCTGGATCAAGCAAGGATTCTTTTTCCTGAACATTTCCCAGAGCAAGGAACCAGACCAACCAAAGTAGGATAGCGAGTTATATATACCTGGCCACCTACATTGAGTTCAATAACCTCAGGGAAATTACTAACATCTTTGCTTGGTTTGATATGGCTTGACTTTTTTGGCACAGCCATGTTGACCTGAAAATGCAAAACAGATTACATTTAAGTAAGAGTATGGGATTCATTTCCTAGTCATTAGTTTTCTGTGCACATACATTCTGCCTATCAAGGAACTCAAAAGCATAACCATGTACTCATTAACTATACTTCACTTGAGAATGGCAGCACAGAAAAATAGTCTATAGTTTGATTTTGCATATTTTTCTGTTTTGAGGATTTGGGCTTTGGCACTCTAGGCAAAAGTTCTACCGCTAAACGGCGCCTCCTTCAGCTCTTGAAAAAGTTTAATGTCCTTTGAAATGCCAGATGATTATATTTTTCATTTCATGGCAAGTTCATTCACAAATCCATTTCTAAGATGCTTTAGCTCTTCTATTTTAACCTTTCATTTCATTCCCATTCCTGTCCCTGCCCCCAACACAATTTAGTGTGTATCTTTTTATTTGCATATATTCTTGAAAAATGATTTTTATAACTTTCAAGTGATATGTTATTACATTGTAGATTTCCTGCTTCATGATTTTTCATTCTCAGCATTACATTATTCAGATATCTTTATGTTGATATGTGTATATTTACCCCCTTGCCTGTAATTGTGGCACAACACCCTTAAATATTCATGTACCACCACCTTGACTACAGCATATTCAAAATTACTTTTATATATGTGAAAGTGTTTATGTGAAACATAAGTTATTATCCATCTTCATATTTCCAGCTCAAACAGATCATGTTTTCTGACTTTTGTTCTTTGTCAGTGGTACCACAATTTTCTGTCATCTGACTTTGAAATTCTGAAACCCAAGTCATCTTATTTATGTATTCATCCTTCTTACTCTTATGCAGGCTCTATTACTACTGCCACTTCCTAGTTCCATTGTATACCACTATAAGAACCCCCTACTGGTCTATCTATGGCTGTACCCCATTCCTGTCTGTCTTCCCCACCAGATAGTCCTCATTCTGCTCTTAGATAAGTTATGTTATGCTGTTTAACAATCTTTAGTGGTTTCTATTTACTTTTAAATCAAGTCCAAATCCTTTAACTCAGAACTCAAAGCTATCTATAAGGTAGTCATATTCTCTCTTTAATGATAAGTATACCTGACACTGTATAGGAACTTACTATGTGTTAGGTAACACCCCTAGCTGATGAAGTGGTTGTATGATTTTCCCTAAACTGATGATAACTGCTAACACCTCCCTGTCTCTTCTTGTGAAACAATGTATCAAAGTGGCAGGTCTGAATGCAATTCTGGCTCTCTCTGCCAGTTTCTTACTGAGCAACTTTGGGGAAACTACATATTTTCTCTGAGCCTCAGATTCCTAATCCAGAAAATGAATATAGTAAAACAAAACAATTAGCAAGATGACAAGGAAATTACATATATCATATAAAATGTTTAGTCTGGGGCTGGAGAAATGGTTCAGCAGTTAAGGCACTTCTAACCACCCAGGTTTGATTCCTCAGTACCAACATAGAGCTAGATGCACTGGTACATAGGTAATGCTTATCAGATGACTTATTACACAAGAGTAGGACTGGGGAAATGGCTCAGTGATTAAAGTTATTTGCTTATTAAATAAAAGCAGTGGAGGCTAGGTACATTATTCAGTAGGTAAAGTGCTGAGGCAGTTTAGGGGTAACAGGACCCCTGAGCAAAAAAGCAAGGAATGTTCTTGAAGTCTCCACTTTGCTAGAGGTCAGAGAAGGATCTGGCTTCTCCTTAACTCTTTTTGTCTAATAGATTTCCCTCCATAGACCTGTTTTCCTTAAACTCAGCCCAAGTCCCTCTGTAGAAAGGAATAGTTCATTTTTCTGGAATATTGAGAATCCTGGAAAGATTAAATCTATATAAAAACATAGCCCTCAGGGAATGGTCAATTCTGCCCCCCTCATCCAGAACCTAGAAAAGACCCCAGTTGGATCTCTAGGTGGGATTTTCCATTTTCCAGAACCATCATTTGCATCTTTTGAGCAAGTGATCTGCATTCCTTCCTTCTCTTAAGTTCTGGGCTTTTCCATTTCCAGAAACCTCCTCTTGCAAAGCCTTCCTCCCTTCTCTTACATTCTGTCCATAATCTAATAAAAGCAATCTAAACTTTACCCTCTGGTCTGTGGATTTCAATTCTTTGAATTAATAAGACAAGAACCCAGAGGCCATAGACTTGGTGGAAGTTTTGTGTGAGTGTGGGAGTCCAGCACCTTAACACTTGGGTTAAAATCCAACCAAGAGCTATGAAAGACTCCATCAATCAAAAGACACTCAAAATTCCCATATCATGTTTGTGTATTGGCCAGGAACCCCTAATTCCTATATCAGTGCTTGGCACATGCATGAGGCTCTAAGCCCAGATTCCCATAATGTATGTGAAATGCTAGACATAGTGTTGTGTGCCTCTAATGCCAGCACTGGTGAGGCAGAGACAGGGAATCCCTGAGGCTCACTGGCTAGCTATTTTAGCCAAATCAACAAGCTCTAGTTTCAGTGAGAGACCCTGTCTGAGAGAATATGGTCGAAAGTGATGGAAAGGAATGCCCTATGCCAATCTGTAGTTTCCATATTAACCCACATGCACATGTGTACCAACACACATATGAGCACATGCACATAGCACACAGGCATACAGATAGATACCTTGAAAAAAGAAGTAAGAGTGGACTGCTTTCCACTAGGTTGATTATAACACTACAATTCTCATAGTTACTTGCTGAGATTCTGCTTACATAAAATATCCTTTCTTACATTGCTATATGGAAGAGACCAGCAAGCCAAGAAGTGCTCATCTGTGCAATAGTAGCACTGAACCTAGGTGGGTAATCAGCGGCTTGCTAATTGGCTAAGAGATCCACTAAGTGGTAAGGAACCCTTAAATGGAACTGGGATCCATGGTAAAATCTTAAAGGAACCAAGAATATGGGCTCCAAGGGGGAACCCCCACTAACCAGAGATCTACAGAGAGGCTATATTCATTGGAATCTCACCAAATTAACAATGTTTGTCTCATTTAACCTATATTGATCTCACTTTCCATTGGAGATTCTGTTTGTATGTTTCAGAAGGCAGCAAGAACCATGGACAACCCAATTTCACCAACAGACCTAAGATGGTGCCTGGCACCCAGGCAGGAAATGAACCACCCCTAAATTATAATATAAAGCCCAGATGAAACCTTTGAGGAAGTGGCAAGATGAGCAAGAAACCTACCTTACTGCAAGACAGATGACCTGTGAAAGGATAATGGAGACAGACACTGAGGTTACCCAACATAATCTAAAGCAGAAATCCAGAGATTCTTAAGACCTCAACAGTAAAGCAGACTTAAAACTCACCCACCATGACTCAGGGAATTGAGCAGGAGAGGCAGCAGAAAGATTGTAAGAGCCATGGTGGGGGAGAATACAGAGACATTGTCCCCCTCAGCAACAACACAGAAAGAAAAAACAACTGGCTACCCCTTGTGCAATTCATAACCCCCTATCCCATGGTCTGGTACAGCAAGCCCAATAAGGAGGATCCCCAGAGGGTTGGTGACAGGGAGGAGGGAAATGGGGGTACCATCACAAGACTTGCTCATACAATGTATCTAATTATTATCAATAAATATGTTAATAAAAAGAGAGAAAACTTGATTAAAAGATAAATAAATAAATAAATAATAAAAATATCCTTTCTAACTTTCCATCCTAACCCTTTATATTCTTAATTATTGCTATTGTTTCAAAATGTCTCTATTGAAACACTTAACACATTGACATTTATTATTTATGTATCTGTGTAACAAACCCTAAGATACAAAATAATCTTGATTCATACATACCTCTCTGGATCCCCAGAACTTTGAGCCAGGCAAGGAGAAAGCTTGTTGTAATTATTGAATTATCAGCCAAATCACAGCAAATAATCACATTACTTTCATAATCCCATAGCATAAAAGTAAAAATCCGTTTTGAATACATATATGTGGTATATGCACAAGTAATGTACATGAGCTAATTTTGCAGATTTCTGAATATAAAGGGTAGTTTTTTATTCTTTGCAAAAACAATACCAGTAGTTGAAGGTTTTTTTGTCCCTTGTATAAACAAATAATTTTATAACACAGTTAAAAGCTGAAAATAACAGTATAAAATTGTTATTTTCTTTCTTTTTGTTTGTTTGTTTTGTTTTGTTTTTCCAAGGTAAGGACTCACTGTAACCCAGGCTGACCTGGAATTCATTCTGTAGTTTCAGGCTGACCTTAAGCTCATGGAAATCCTCCTACCTCTGCCTCCCAAGGGCTGGGATGAAAAGACTGTTATTGGGCTGGAGAGATGTCTGTGGTTAAGGCACTTTTTTTCAAAGCCTAATGATCTGAGTTTGATTGCCCCCATACCCACGTAAAGCTAGATGTACAAAGTAGTGCATGCATCTGGAGCTCATTTGCAGCAGCTGTAGGCCCTGGCATGCCTATTCTCTCTTTCTCTCTATCTCTCTCTCTATGCTTGCAAATAAATAAATTAAAAAATATATTTTAAAAAAAATTATTTTCTTTCTTATTTCTTTAGAAATACTTCTGTCCAGGTCAACTTGAAATAGACACTTAGAAGGTACTTTTGCTAAAAAAAAAAAGCATTGACTCTCCATTTGGATCTATAAGTAAAAGCTGGATGAAAGTCTGATGTTTCTGTCTTCATTTTGTGTGTCTGTCACCTTTACACTGGCTGAATGAACAAAGAAAAACATTGTCCTTAACATTTCCTCTAGAGGCACTTACAGGACAGATTACAGCTCAGATGAGGACATTTACCCATGAAGATTAGGTCATACTCTGGAATGGAAGTAATCATCTTTTAGGAACCAGACACAATAAGAATTTATTTAGTCCACCTTGCAGGACCAGAGCTGAGATAATAATCAACTAGGCCACACCTTGACCAGGCTTAATTATCCACACCTCAATTGCCCCAATTCTCCTTCTATTTACACCTTAACCTTCTGGCAGTATCCTGAAGGTGGACCTGGGGGTCACTGAACCCTTTTATCTGTCCCTCTCCCGATGTGTCCATACTCAATGAATACTCTTATTTTTTTCATAATTCCTTATCTCTTTAATTATTATATTGGAGACAGGTATCTGACCTTAACTTTTGGGAGCTGCCAGAGCACAGGCTTTCACTCTGAAAACCACAGCTTCAAACTCCTATTCCAAAACCCTATGCACCAGGGGACTGGAGAGATTGCTGAGTGGGTAAAGTGCATGCCACACAAGCATGTGGACCTGAGTTTGGGTTCCTAGTACCTATGTAATAGCCAGGCATGTTGACATGCACCTGTCATTCTAGCACTGGGGAGGTAGCAAGAGAATCCCTAGGTCTTGCTGTTTAGCAAGTCCAGTGAAATCCATGAGCTCCAAGTTCAATAAGGAACCCTTTCTCGAAAAATAAGGTAGTTGAAGAAGACACACATGTCAAATTCTAGCCTCCATGTGCACATGTGGCACACTCACCCATAAAATACACATAAACAAATGCATGTACCATACACACACACACACACACACACACACACAGAGAGAGAGAGAGAGAGAGAGAGAGAGAGAGAGAGAGAGAGAGAGAGAGAGAAATAAACAAAATTCTGTGAATTAGAATTACATTGAATTTGAAGTGTAAAGCTGGGCATCCAACATTGCTTCTCACATTAACAAGGGAAGTTTTAGCAAACATCTAAGTAGTGAGGCAGCATAGGGTGACAGTCCCCCAAAGTGGATGACTTTCCCCTTGACTAAATGTGAGAATTGTCCCTGGGCCTGTCAAGGAAAATCTAGGACATTACACTTTATTTACTACAGGTCAGAAATGCCAGAAGGGTCTGGTCTTTTATTATCTCTGCTCCCTTGGGGAGTCCTTCCACTCCCTTCTGAGAGACCCTTCCTAGAAAATTAAGATTTTGGGAAGATTGTGCTTTTCCAGAAACCTTGACCTCAGGTACCTGATGTCAGGACTAGATTGGCTAAACCAGCTGTCCATCCATTCATGGGGCTCATAAACAAACAAAATACAAACTGAGGCTGGAGGTGGGCTTCTCAAACCCCATCTTGCCTCCCTGGGCAAGAGCTATGTCTTCCTTCCCTTAAACTCCCTTCTCTTAAAGCTCTCCTTTCTAAAGCTCTAAGCTATGATAAAACCTTTCTGAAACATTCCTCTGATCTGTGGGTTTTATTCTTCAAATTCATAAAACAAGAATCCAGGAGCATCCCCAATTTATTAGTATCTTGGCATAATTGGTGCACTGGCAGAGGACACTACAGAATTACTGTATCAA
The DNA here is from genome assembly GCA_004024765.1 of Zapus hudsonius. Lineage (NCBI taxonomy): Eukaryota > Metazoa > Chordata > Mammalia > Rodentia > Dipodidae > Zapus > Zapus hudsonius. Next base: position 15,183 of record PVHP010019661.1, read on the forward strand.
TAGGAACTTTATTTCTGGAGGAAGAAATCAGAAGAAAAGTCAGGTTAAAAATGGCACTAGCTGCCAGGTGTGGTGGTGCATGCCTTTAATCCCAGCACTTGGGAGGCAGAGGTAGGAGGATCATCTTGAGTTCAAGGCCAGCCTGAGATTATATAGTGAATCCAGGTCAGCCTGGGCAAGAATGAGACCCTACTTCGAAAAACAAACAAAAAAAATTTATGAGCCTTTCAACTGTTGCCTCTCTGTGGCAGAACCACAAAAACAGTTTTAAAGACAATGTAAATTTTACTCAGACAAATATATTGGGGTATTCCAGATAGCTAGGAATCTCAGAGTTTTTCCTAGGAAATAAATATGGAGATAATTATTGAATTCAAGAAATCTAGTTCAAAAGAGCCCCTCAAATATTAATAAAACAAGAAGTATAAAAGGACATGCTTTCCAAATACACAGATTTTTATCTGTTTGTATGTATTTGCAGTGTAAAGAATATTTTGCACATAATAATTTTATTTTGTTATATTTTATTTTGATATAATTTCTCCCCCTCCTTTTCTATTCCAGCATTCTCTGTTCAGCTGGTTTTTCTCATGATGAGCAGCAACAACATAAACCAGTTTGCTAATCTAACCTCCAGTAAGTTTTTGAAATGCTTGTTTGGAAAACTGCCTTTTCAAAAATCTTGAAATGCCTCATTTATTCTCTTTTGTGCATAAGCCAGAAGCTGAAATGGCTTGTTGTTACTGCCTTCAGTAAATAAAAGAAATAAAAGTCCCAGTAAGGAGGAAATAAATGAGATGACATGTAATATAAATGGTTTAAACTAGACTGTAGAAAAACATCAGAATCCAGCAGTACACTGCAAGCTCAGAAGAGCTGAGCTCTACATTAGAACTTTTCAGAGACAATGGACAAAATAGCAAATGCATTCTCCCCTTTCTGCTGTCTTAATCTTGTTCTGAATAATACACCTTGTGACAAAGAGCAATGTGTTTTTTTTTAAAGTCCACTATAGTAAAAGCACTGTCCTGTAATTTCTTCATAATGACAGATGATTTCTTCTTGAAAATGGGGAGAAAGAAATTTCTACAGAAATAAGACACATTATAAATAACACATTTCCAGTTCCATTAAGCCTGATATCCTTGTGTCCTAATTTCTCTTTCCTCTCTTTCTCCCTTTTTCCCTTCCTCCTTTTATTTCTGTTCTCTCTGTCCTTCTTGGCTTCTACCTCTCTCCTCTTTTATAGCAAACTATATTTTTTGTCTCTGTTTTTTGAAGGTAGGGTCTCACTGTAGCCTGGGCTTACTTGGAACTCACTCTATGGTTCTAGGCTGGCCTCAAACTCTACTTCCTGAGTGCTGGGATTAAAGGTGTATGTCACCATACCAGGCCCAAGCTATTTTAAATATTCACTCATGTATAAAAACAAATTGAACAATTTAATTTTAAATGTAATTTTACATTTTCTGTTGCTCTGATTCAGAGATTTTCAAAAAACAAACAAAAAACCCCAGCCAGGCATGGAGGTGCATGCTTTTAATCCCAGCAATTGGGAGGCAGAGGTAGGACGATTACTGTGATTTCAAGGCCACTCTGAGATTATTTAGTGAATTGCAGGTCAGCCTTGGCTAGAACCTTACCCCCACAAAAATATAATTCAAAACAGTCAACATCTGAAGTGGAAGTAGAAGCAAAATCAGGAAACAAGTAAAAAAGAAGTTAAAGCTTTTTTCATTTGTAGCATTTCCCTTCTTTTCCACATGGCTTATACCTGTGGCCTTTAGCCTGCTCATAAAACAAGATGTCTGTAGCAGATGCTTTTAAAATGTTTTAAAAATTAATCAGATGATTGAGGGCTATCTGAATTTTCTGAATTCCCCTTTAGAAAGACCTTACTATGCTCTTTTGGATCTCTAAACCGTTTTCCAATAAGCAGGTTTCACATGCAGTCTTCTTTCAAAATAGAAAGGACAGAGGTGTGTTTATCCTCAGTTCAAGTGCAGAAGCTCCTAAATTTCAGAAGCAATACACTGGAAAGAAATTACAAGGAGATGAATAGGATAGTTACCTTGAATTTCCAGCCTCCAAGATACTGCTAAGCAGAGCCTGTCTCCTTGCCTGCCTCGCTGCTTTGTGGGCTCAGCTCTGTTTGTGAAATGCCTTCCTGTTTTTCTTCTTTCTCTAGCTGTGTGCTCTGGTGCTTAATTTGGGTTTTCCGTTTTAATATTAACAGCCCAGTAAACCCTCCTCCCTGCTATGACATACTTGGCTTCCTCTCTCGATGTCCTCCCAGATGGAAACACCTAGAGCTTTATTCTGCAGTCTGGGGAGGAAGCAAAGAAGAGCATAGGAGCAAGAGTGAAAGCCAGAGAGTGAGCCTGAGAGACAAAGAGAGAGTAGAGTCCTTAGTAAAAATAGAATTTAGCCTGGATGGTGGCTCATGCCTTTCATCCCAGCACTCAGGGGGCAGAAGTGGGAGGATCCCCATGAGTTTGGGGCCATCCTGAGACTACATAGTGAATTTCAGGTCAGCCTGGGCTAGAGCAAGACCCTACCTCAAAAAAGAAAAAAAAAAGACAATAGAATTTGGCCAAGGAGAAATTTTGCTCATCTTTTTGTGTCCAGAAAAACAAATACTCTGCAGATGTAAAGTATTTGAATGCATTTTTAAGACAGGTTTTGCTTATATAACACAGGCTGGCCTTGAAATCTTCTGTCCCAGATCTGGAATGCTTTGGTCACAGCTTTGTGCAACCATGCCCACTCTGAATGTATTTTTCAATAAAGACTTGGCTGAATTCTGAACTTGAATATTAAGTATAATTACTTTAACCACTTTATTTTGATAATTACATGGTCCTACAGGTCAGAGAGTATGCTAAATTCTGACAACAAAGAAATAAATTATGCATAGTTTTCTTTCTCTAGAGTCTTATACTTTAGTTCTGGAGTACAAATAAATTCACTATAAGATTTCAAGGCAGCCTGAGGTGGAGGAGGGACACCAGCAAGAAACCACTGCATCCTGCATCCTTTGTGGGCCCACAGGGTGTCAGGCTGCTCTAGCATGCCATGCAGCTATCACAATCCCTGCCAATGCCTACACAGAAGATTGGCTGCGGCTGTTCCACATTTGCAAATACTGAACCAGTTCCTCGGAGTATCCTGGCTCTGGAAATTGCTCTGGGAGATTTGATGACTTTTACAGAGCCAGGTCATTCTGCCAAAAGCAAAAATCTCTCTAAATATACCTTAGAAACAAAGATGTCTCCATCAAATTTATAATCTCAACAAATGCTATGTTTTTTAAAACTTTATCAACAAATGTGCACAGAAGAGAATATTAGGGAATATTACATGAAGTGTGTTGTATCTTGATCAGGATTTGACTACTTTTATTTTTTTCCTTCCTTATATGAGGCATTAAAAAGTCAAGATACAAAGTATGAAATATAATTGCTATTTTAAATTGTATGAAGGAGCTGCTTATACTTCAGAGGAAGAAACTTCTAGCTCTGGAAAATGTGGAAACAGAATCTGAAACTGGAAAGTTCCATGAGCTATCTGCAGAACTGCTATGCAAAACCGAAGAATTACCTGGGACCCTCCACCATGATGAAAGACTTTTCAGAGAACCAAATCTAATGCAATATTCTGGAGTTCTCAGTGAGATTGGAACTCAAACCTATGTACTCATCTACATTTAGCAAAGAATTGTAAAACATTCACCTGAAGGATAAATTACTAAAATTCATTTTAAGGAATAGTATAAAAAGAGAAAAGAAAATCTCAAAGCTGAGTAGCTAAGAGGGGTTCTGAGCAGGTTTCTAGTGGCAGCATGATGAGGGATTCTTTCTAACCTTAGAAATGTAATTTAAATGGCATTTAGCTGGGATGTTTCTATTGGTCAGGGTCAGGTACATAGCAGAGATCTTGATTGGTTGGTGGGCTCTCAGAAATGATGTGAATGCTTAGAAGGGGTTCAAAAATCTGGGACGTGCACGCATTTAGAGAAAGCCCACAAAAGCTTTCAAGACCAAGGACCAGAAAGTGGTTCTAAGTAGCCATTTTAAAAAATCTGGCCAGTATAGGCTGACACCCATGGTTCTTCAGCAAATATAAAAGGAGACAGTTTGTCTTCCTTCTTCCCAAATGAAGAAGCCTAAAGAGAGAGAAGATGATAGTGTAGGAACTAATATCTCTGATATTGAATAAGGTGCTGGGGAACTGAGAAGAGAGAGAGTATAAGAGGTTTATGAAGAGCAGGAGATAGAAATTAGCTCAGCAGTTAATAGTAACAAGGTGATGAAAGTGAAAGTTTTTTTTTTTCCTATTGGCTAAAAGTCCTTGAGCCTGGTTTTTCCTTATCTCTTTGTCCCTAAAGGAGTCTTTGGACTCCTCCACCATGCCAGAGGCCAGAAATGTCAGAAGGCTCTGGTCTTTCCTTAATTCTTTTTCCACAAAGGAGTTCTTTCCTAGAAGCCATTCATGAGGACAAGACTGCTAGGTGCCTAGACACCTGGGGCTTGGGAACTGGACTGATCAGCTCACCACCACCACCCTCGCTATCCAGTAAAGTCTTATTCTTTTAAAAAATATTTTATTTATTTATTTGAGAGATAGGGGAAAGAGAGAAAGAGAGAGACTGGACATGCCAGGACCTCTAGCCACTGCAAATACTCCAGATGCATATGCCTCCCTGTGCATGTGGCTTTACATGGGTACTGGGAAATCAAACCCAAGTCCTTAGGCTTTCCAGGAAAGTGCCTTAACCGCTGAGCCATCTCTCCAGCCTCACAAAGTCTTATTCCTATATGAAACTCTGATCAGAGTAACCATGCAGTTTATCCATTCAGGACTCTTCCCACTATATAGGAGCTCTACCATCTTTCCTTCTCTTAAGATCTAAAATAAAATCTAAACCTCACCCTTTGTGATCTATGGATTTCATTCTCCAATTTCACTAGAAAAGAATCTATAGTTGGCTGACTCAGTGGAAGCTTTGTGTGACTGTGAGCATACAACATTTTAATTCCTAAGTTAACGCCCCCAAAAAGCTGAAAAATATTTCATCACATTTCAAGACACCCCAAAATCCTGTATCAGGACTTTCCGTGTGAGACCATAAGAAAACACCTTATAAATAGCATCATAAAGCAGTGGAGAAATTTAAAAAGCCATATAGAAAAACTTGATAACAAAGTTTCTAAGGTACATTTAGGAGCTTTTGATGATGAAGATGTAACCCTCAAGCCATAAAAAATACTGGAACCCAGAGTTATAAACCCACAATGCAAGGAATGGTGAAAGCACCACAACAATTTTTACATGAGCAGCTCATCATCACATGTGACGAAGACACCACTTCATTGGTATGAGACTGTTATTTGTTGGAAGGAAAGGAATAGGAAGAAGGTTCCTTATTAAAGAGCAAAACACGAATTTTGAGAAAGACAAAGTTTTTACAGCAGTTTCACTTGGGATTGGAGAGAAAGGCACTCAAAGAAGAAAGAGCCAGTTGGTTAAAGCAACAGTTTTTAAATATGACTACCTTTTTTTGACTCAGCAAATGTAAAACTTTTCAGTGCCTTCTCAAGAAGTTCTGATCCAGACAATCTCATAGTGTACTCATTAGCCATGGCCTAAGTCAGCCTCATTGCTAACAGGTCTCCAGTTTGCAACCTAATCAGATTAAACCCCTTCCTTCCGGCTTCACCTTCTACTTTAGACTTTTGCCAGACACACTCCTGAGTATCTAAACACAGTTCAGTCAATGTACTGAATTCAACTCCTGGAGAAACCAGATCAAATCAGGCTGAAGAAAATGGACAAACCAGAAGTGGAGTGTGGTGTACAGACCTGGGTCACAGGAGGGTTTCTATAGTGAATGTTCCTCACAGATTGTCAAGTGAAAAAATGTGACTTACCTTAGACATGGGGACTGGATTTTTTTCATTAACATCTACATCAGATTTCACATCTAAGTCAACACAGGGTGCATCATAAACTCAGTCATCTAATAACTTAAGATGCTTTATGCATTATTTGTTGGAATTTCCCTGTCACCTGAAAGCTGAAATGCTAAGCTATGTAAAAGAATATAAAAGCTTTGTATGAGTCCTGATGGTAACAGAGCATCTAGTTTTGTGAAGAAAGGAATTAAGATGTTTGGATGGAAACAAAAACACAGAATGAATTTCCTCTTATCATTTTTGAAAGTAGCACTTTTAGGAAAATGGCTTGTCCCAAATATGGTTGGCATTGGAAGCTTAGCTTTCACATGAATATATACTGTAGATTTTTAACGAAGAACATGTTATATTTATTATGTTTAGTGTGATTTTTGGAATTACTTCTTTCTTATGCTTCAAATAAAGTGAAACTTACGTATGATTTGTAAGTTTTAAAAAAGTATGTTGGCAGGAGTTGCCTGATTATAGGGTCTAATTCTGAAATAACTGGGTAGGTTGGTAAAGTCATCTTTGAGGCTGGGGGTATAGCTTAGTGGCAGAGCACATGTTTAGTATATGTGAGTCCTTGGGTTTGAGCCCCAACATGAAAATAAACAAATAAATAAATCTACCTCTATTTTGTCTTATAAATATGAGTACTAGAAAAAATTGTAATTTAAAGTAAAATCCACTCTTTTGGTGTAAGTTTTGAAAAGTGAATGGAATCATTTTATTACTACCATAGTCAAGATATAGCACTAAAATAGTTTCATTTTGACAATAAGTAGATAAAGTACACATATTTAAAAGTTAGAAAGAATTAGAGAACTTTTATACTTATAGCCTAAGAGCTGCTGAGTCAGGATTAAGTAGTTTTCCCTTTTTATTTTTACTAAATTTGTTTTTTTATCTAAAATTGATACATACTTAAATTTGTGAACAATTGGAAGTATATAAAATGAAATATCTGTATTTTCTGCAGCTCCTTATAAAAACATTTTCCTTTTTTAATTTTTTAAATTTTTTAAAGTTTTTATTGATAGCTTCAATAATTATAGAACATAAAACATTACTATTCCCTTCCCACCCTCCCCCATATATCTTCCCCCTCCCAATTAGTCTCTGTTTTGGTTCAGTGTCATCATCTTTTCCTCCCATTATGTGTAGGTATTATCAGGCACTGTGAAGTCATGAATGTCAAGGCTGTTTTGTGTCTGGAAGTTTGCATTGTAAGCAGTCCAATCCTTTCTTTGGTTTTTACAATCTTTCTGCCACCTCTTCTGCAATAGACCCCGAGCCTCTGGAAGTGTGCTTAGAGATGTGCCAGTGTTGAGCACTCCACTGTCATTTCTTCTCCATTTTTCTATTGGAAACATAATATGTAATATGTTTATATGCATGCATATTTTATAGATTCATGCATTTCTTATAATTCAACATTTGTTTTCAAAGTTAAGAACATTTTAGCATTTTTCATATATTTTGACTATTTTTTTCTTTTATTACATTGGTTAAAACTCATGGTTAGACTAGTCAAAAGATGGGAAGGTGGTAAACCCAGAGGGGAAGCTACTACTGTTGTTTGGTTAAATGTCTATATTATGCCCACCAAATTACCCTCTAAATATTTATGTTCATGCCCACAAATTCATGCTGCTTTAACTTTTGGTTATAGAAGCTTCTCCTTTAAGATGATGGTGACCACAGGGGAGACTCAAAACTCATCAAGGTGTGAAGAAGTAGTGACAGTGGAATGTTCATCACAAAACAAGACATCTCTATCACACCCTTCAAGTCTTAGAAACCTTTGTGGATGAGGTGGTGGAAAAAATGTACGAGCCAAACAATGGGGAGGAGTGCTTTGTAATGCTGTGTTCCAGACACAATGTTTGTATTTATGATCTCACAGTGGCTATTGCTACCTGCATAAGACCTGCATAATATGAGAGCAAAAAAATAACAGCAAAATAAAAGAGGAAAAAAATAAAAGAGGAACTAATAGGAAAGAAGCAGGGGTTCAGTAGAGGGTAGTAGGGAAAGGGGTAAAGGAGGGTGTTGGGAGGGAATTATGATCAGGCTACATTGTGTATATGTATGGAGGTTGTAAATAAAAAAAATACCCTTAGCTAGTGTGCAGTGGTGCATGGCTGCAATCCCAGCACTTGTGAATTAGGCAAGAAAATCAGGAGTTCAAGGTCATCCTTGGCTACATATAAAGTTTGAGGCCAATCTGGGCTACATTTCATCTTGTCTCAAAAAATAAAAGAAAAATCTTCCTGGTTAATACTAAATAATAAAAATTGTGGTGGTCATTCTTATCTAGAAATATAGAGGCTCATTTCCATTCATATCTGCTGTAAGCAGTTTGTCAAATCACCAAAATGATAAACGTCAGATTTCCTGAAGATGGAGTCCCTGAGACAAATTATTTCTTGATGCAAGATTTTATTGTAATTGGTGAGGGGTAGGAGGAAGAAAAAGGAAGAGGGGAAGGAGAGAGAAAGAGATTATATACATCAAGAAATATACACCAACGACCAAGAGAGCTAAGGAAAGATAAAGGGAGGGAAAAGTGGTTTTAAGGGCCATGAGAAGGAAAAGGAAAGCTGCTATGTGTGGTAGGCGCCCTTGGTGATGTGCTGAGGTAGAGGCTGAAAGTGGCATTTCCCTGTTTTCAACCAAGGGATATCTTCAATTGCCATAACAGGAAGTAGTTCCAGGATCTCAGACATAGTCTGAGCATGGTTAGACATGAGAGGGGAGAAAAGGGGATGTTGAAAGAGCTCTGGAACTCTTATATTCCAAACTTTTTGTTTATATAAAAGAACATAGAGACAACTTCATAGGAAAGGGGATGGAGGAGGGGAAGATTTATGGGGTGAGGAAGCAGCATGATCATATTTTTAACTGCTTCACACTGAATTTAAACATTTTGGGGTCAGGAGGCTTCCCAATCTCAGGATCTCTGAGTCAGAGGACAGTATCTGCACTCTTGCCCAAGAAGGATGTGGAAGTCTGTGTGACATATTGTGGAGTAGTCTGGTTGAATACTTTAGCATATGGCCAGAGGGGGCCTTTGTACATAAAACTGATACGATTAGTGAAGAATTAACAAGTATTTTTTTAACTTTTTATTAATAGCTTTCATAATTTACAGATCATAAACCATTATGACTCCCTCCCCACCCTCCCTCATATCTCTTCCCCCACTCAATTAGCTTCTGTTTGTTTTGGTGTCATCAACTTTTCCTCCCATTTTGTGTAGTTATTTGCCGGCACCATGAAGCCATGAATATCAAGGCCATTTTGTGTCTGGATGTTTGCATTGTAAACAGTCCTATCCTTCCTTTGACTCACAATCTTTCTGCCAACTCTTTGGTAATAGAACCTGAGCCTCAGGAAGTGTGATAGAGATGTCCCAGTGCTGAATAATTCACACAACAGGTATTTTTGAAAGCATCTGGAATTGGATCTGCTAGAATGAATTAAAGATTGAACTGGCATGGCCACAGAAATGTCCATAATAATAACATTGGAAAACAGAAAACAAACAAACAATAAAAGACACTTATCTCAAAGGAACTAAGAAAAGCCTCATGCATAGGTCTAGTTTAAAGCAGAATATATCTAGAAGATCCAGAATATGGAACAAAGAGTGTTTCAGCTAGTCACAGGGCTTTCTGGTGATATGCAGAGAGAGTAATTTGACTATTTTATTTTATTTTTTTCTTGTCCATAATGAGTTACAATATTTACTGGGCAAACAATGAGTTGTTATCCCCAATTCCCTGCTGCCCTCCCCTCCCCAATCTGCTGGATAACCTCCTCCATGGGTCATCTGGATCAGTCCTTGTGACAGGGAACCATGGATAACCTAGTATTCAGCCAGGTTCTCCTGGCCATGCCTCTGGATAATCTCATCCATCACGGCTCTCAGAATCTTTCCGCCCCCTCTTCCGCATAGTTCCCTGAGTCGTGGTGGATGAGTATTAAGGCTGCTTTAATGTTTTGAGCTTAGGGGTCTTTGTGTCGAAGATCGTTGGTTTCTGTCTCACTGGCTTATCCTGTGCTGATTGAATGTCTGTGGCTGTGGGTCCCTTGTTCATCCCGACATTCTCTATGGGGATCCATATGGATCCTCCATGATATGACTGTGGTGGCTCCTCTCTTGCCAGAATCTCAGCTATTGGACTACGGTGAGTTGGTAGGGTTAGATGGGCCCCAGCTCTCTTGCGGCATCCTGAAAAATACAAACACAATCTCCATCGGAGAGTGAGATCAGTGTAGGTTAACAAATATACACAATTTTGCATTACCTAGATTCTATTTTTATTAGCCTCCCCGTCAATCGCTCCCATAGTAGAACTTGTCTTGGGAACCCAAGACTACGGGATCCGGTGCCTATTGCCCTGAATCCCAAGTTCCAGACAAGGGGTCCACCTCACTAAGTGGAAAACTGGCCGAATTTGAAAGCTGTTGATTGTCTCCCCCAGGCCCAGGCTCCTCCATTACACAAGTGCTCCTTTCTTGGTTCGCTGTTCTCTCCCAATAGGAGGTGTGGTCAGCCTACTCATGACCGCAGATTGTGTTTCGTATCAGTGGTCTCTGTTTACTCCAGCTGTCGTTGATCATTTTCCCCTGGCAGCCTGTGCAGTGCCTTCCAGCACTACACTAACTGCCTTCTGGGGGCTGGATACCATTCCGGACGTTGAAGGGTTTCTCGATGCTGATCGATGCAGTCTGTGGTTTCTTCAGTAACAGGGTTTTGCCTCAGGCCTGGGGAGGGCACTCAAGAGCTTTGATAGAAATCTGTCTTGTTGTTAGAATCTCATGAGTCACTTTGGTCAACAGCTCAGTGAGGGAAGGAACCAGTGGTTGGAACCAGGGGTTCTCAGGCTGATCTAATTATTCACAGGCTTAAACTCTGTCCCCTACTACTCATGGCCCCTCTTGCCAGGCGACGCTCACTACTTTCTCAATAGGTTACAGTATGCTCGTAAGGATTTTATATTTTTGAACCTAATATGGTTTACCCTCATGCTTAAGCCATTCCCCTCCCCCATCCCTTACCCCTCATTCATAACGTCTCACTTCTTTCTACTAGTCTGCATAAAGAAAACAGTTATCCTGGTTAAGGACCACATATAAGGGAGAATATGCGGCGTTTGATTCTCTGTTCTTTTGAGAGTTCACTTAGACTTGAAGTCAGACCATCTTTTCCTAAATTTCTATATTTCATTTTTCCTTTCAGCTGAGTAAAATTCCATCGTATAAATATACCACAGTTTCTCTGTCCATTCCTCCATGGATGGGCATTTCGGTTGATTACAATTCTTGGCTATTATGAATTGAGCTGCTATAAATATGGTTATACAAATGTTTCTGAGTCGAGATGTGACATTTTGTAGATAGATGCCTACTAGAAGGATAGCTGGGTCCATTGGAAAGTCTATGTCCTTTCTGTTCAGAAGTCTCCACACTGCTTTCCATAGTGGTTGAACAAGTTTGCAATCCCACCTGCAGTGAATGAGGGTTCCTTTTTCCCTGCATCCTTGCCAGCAACAATTGTTGTTGGTTTTCTTTATGATTGCCATTCTGACTGAGGTAAGGTTGTATCTCATTGTGGTGTTGATTTGCATTTCCCTGATGCTTAAGGATGCTGAGCACTTTCTCAGGTGAGAAAATGCCATTTGTGTGTCCTCCTCTGAATTCTCTGTTGAGATCAGTGCCCCATTTTGTGAGGGGGCAATTTGGGTTTTTGTTATTAATTTTTTTTGAGTTTTACGTAGGTTCTGGAAATTAGGCCTTTGTCTGAGTTGTAGCTGGTGAAAATCATGTCCCAGTTTGAAGGGAGTCTATTGACTTTGAGAACGGTGTTTTTGTCTGTACAGAAGCTTTTGAGCCTGATCAGGACCCATTGGTTAAGTGACTGCTGCACTTCCTGGGCTACTGGAGATTTGCTCAGGAAGTTGTTCCCTACTCCTATATCATGTAGGGTTCCTCCTACTATTTCTTTCAGGGTATTCAGGGTTACAGGCTTGATATTGAGGTCTTTGATCCATTTGGATTTTATCTGTGTGCATGGTGAAAGGAGTGAGTCTAATTTCATTTTTTACATGTGTTTATCCAGTTTGTCGAGCACCATTTGTTGAAGATGCTATCTTTGGCCCAGCATACATTGTTGTCACACTTGTCAAAGACTAAGAAGCTGAAGTTACTTGCATTAAAGGCTGGATCTTCAAGTCTATTCCACTGGTCAGACTGTCTGTTTTTCTGCCAATACCATGCTGTTTTAGTTATTATATCTGTGTAGTATATTTTAAAGACAGGTATGGTGATATCTCCTGCATAATCATTTTGTCTCAGAATAGTTTTGGCTATTTGAGGTCTCATCCCCTTCCAAATAAATTTTGAGATTATATTTTCAATATCTGTGAAGAAGGAGGTTGGGATTTTTATTGGCATTGCATTGAATTTGTAGATTGCTTTTGGCAGGATTGCCATTTTTACTATATTGATTCTCCCTAACCATGAGCATGGAATGTCTTTCCATCTCATCACATCCTCCTCTATTTCCCTCTTGAGTGTTTCAATATTTTCCTTATATAAGTCTTTTACTACCTGGGTTAGTGATATTCCCAGGTATTTGATTTTATTTGAGGATATAGAGAATGGGACAGTTTTTCTGATGTATTTTTCCAAATGTTTGTCTTCTGTATATAGAAAGGCTACTGATTTTTGTGTATTAATTTGTATCCTGCCACTCTGCTGAAAGCATTGATCACATTCAGGAGATTACTAGTACTGTTCTTTGGGTCTCATATATATAAGATCATGTCATCTGCAAAGAGGTCTGGTTTGAATTCTTCCTTTCCGATTTGTATCCATTTTATGCTGTTATCCTGTCTTATTGCTTGGGCTAGAACTTCAAGTACTATGCAAAATAGCAGTGGTGACAGTGGACAACCCTGTCTTGTTCCTGAGTTGAGGGGGAACTCCTTGAGTCATTCCCCATTGAGGATAATTTGTGCGTTAGGAGATCTGTATATTTACTTTATGATGTTGAGGTAAAGGCCCTCTATGCCTATTCTTTTCAGGGTTTTGAACATTATGTGGTGTTGTATTTTGTCAAAAGCCTTCTCAGCATCAATTGAGATGACCATGTGGTTTTTGCTGTTGAGTTTGTTAATGTAGTGAATTATATTTATCAATTTGCATATGTTGAACCATCCCTGCATCCCTGGGATGAAGCTGACTTGGTCAGGGTGAATTATAGACTTTATGTCGGTTTGTATTCGGTTGGCTAGGACTTTAGGATTTTTAGGATTTTTGCATCCTAGTTCATCAGGGATATGGGTCTGTAGTATTCTTTTTTTGTTACAACCTTGCCTGGTTTAGGAATTAGGGCAATGGTAGCTTCATAGATGAGGTTTGGGAGCCTACCCTGTTTTTCTATGTCCCTGAATAGCTTCAAAAAGAGATGTTTCAGTTCTATGATGAAGGTTTTGTAGAATTCAGCTGAGAAACCATCTGGACCTGGGCTTTTCCATTTGGGGAGGTTCTTGATTACAGATTCCATCTCTGTGATTATTATCGGATTGTTTAGGATCTTTATCTGCTCTGGTCTGAGCTTTGGAAGTTGGTAGGTGTCCAGGAATTTCTCCATTTCTTCCAGGTTCTCTAATTTTGCAGAGTAGAGGTTTTGGAAATATGGCCCAATGATACTTCCAATCTCTTCAGGTTCTGTTGTGATCTCACCCTTGTCATTTTTTATTTTGTTAATTTGAGCCTTCTCAGTTTTTTGTTTGATTAACTTGGCCATGGGTTTGTCGATCTTATTGACTTTTTCAAAGAACCAACTCTTTGATTTGTCGATTTTTTCAATCGTTTTCTTTGTTTCCAAATCATTAATCTCAGCTCTGATCTTAATTATTTCCTTGCGTCTCAAGCTCCTAGGGTTGGATTTTTCCATCTGTTCTAATGACCTTATGTATGAGGATAGTTGGTTGATTTGAGACCTCTCTGTCTTTGTTATGAAGGCATTTAGTGCAATGAATTTCCCCCTTAGAACTGCCTTCATTGTGTCCCACAAGTTCTGAAAGGATGTATCCTCATTATCATTTGTTTCTAGGCAGTTCTGGATTTCCTGTCTGATTTCCTGTTTGGCCCATTCATTGTTCAGGAGCAAGTTGTTCAGTCACCAATATCTTTTGAAATTTTTGCTTCCTCTCCCATTCTTAATTTCTAGTTTTAATGTGTTGTGGTCTGATATGATGCAGGGGATTACATTGATCTTTCTGAATTTGCTGAGGTATGCTTTATGGCCCAGTATATGGCCAATTTTGGAAAAGTTCCATGCACTGCGGAGAAGAATTTGTAACTTGTGTCCTTGCGGTGGAATGTTCTGTAGATGTCTGTTATCCCTAGTTTGTCTATGGTGCCATTTAGCAGCTTGATTTCCCTGCTTGTCTGTTGTTTGTACGATCTGTCTGTGGATGACAGTGGAGTGTTAAAGTCTTCTACTGTGATGGTGTTGGCATCGATATCTGCTTTGCTTTTGAGTAATTTATGCCTAATGAACCGAGGAGCCCTTGCATTTGGTGCATACATATTTACTATAGTGATGTCTTCCTGTTATATATTTCCCTTCATGAGTAGGAAGTGACCATCATCGTCCTTTTTTACTGCTGTTGGTTTAAAGTCTATTTTGTTAGATATTAGAGTAGCCACAATTGCTTTTTTTATTCTTCCCACATGCCTGGAAAGTTGTTTTCCACCCTTTTACTCTCAGTAGGTTACTGTCTTTAGTGATAAGGTGTGTTTCCTGAAGGCAACTGATGGAAGGGTCCATTTTCCTGATCCAACCTGCTGTCCTGTGTCTTTTTATAGGAGAGTTGAGTCCATTTACATTCAAAGTTATAAATGTGAGGTTTGCCATGTTGTAGAGATTATGGAGGTTGGTATCTGAGCTGTTGCTGCTGCCTCTTTTGTGTTACCTTGCTTGTTCTCTGTTCCTTTCCTAGGATCGGTTTTTTGTTTCGCCTGCCTGGGATATCTCATTAAGTGTCTTTTAAAGATTTGGCTTTGTAGTCAAATATTTGTAAAGCTGATTAGTCTCGTGGAATACTTTAATTCCTCCATCAATTATGAAGGATAACTTTGCTGGGTAGAGTAGTCTAAGTTGGAATCCGTTCTTCTTTAGGCCTAGAATCACTTTGTTCCAAGCTCTTCTGGCTTTTAAAGTTTCTCTGGAGAAGTCTGACATGATTCTGATGGGTTTTCCTTTACGTGAGTTTCCTTTCTCTCGTTGTACCAAGGATTCTCTCTTTTTCATCAATGTTTGACATTGTAACTAAGATATGTCTTGGGGTGTTCCTCCTTTGATCCATTTTGTTTGGGGGTCCTCCGTATCTCTTTTGGTTGTATAGGACTATCCTTTGCCAAGTACGGAAAGTTTTCTTGAATAATTCTGTTGAAAATAATTTCTATGCCCCTCGTTTGGTTTTCTTCTCCTTCCAGGATCCCCATGATTCTGAGAATAGGTCTTTTTATGGTATCCCACATTTCCCTTGAGTCTTGTTCACTTGCTCTTTTGAAGTTTTGTCAAGGTTCTAATTTCCCTCGAATTCTCCTCTGTTCTTTCCTCCATGTGTGAGGTTCTGATTTCCCAGTGATTGACCCTGTTGGTAAGAGATTCTAGGGATGTTCTTATTATTTCAATATGGTTTTTGTTTTCTGCAACTTCTTTTTGGGTTGCTTCCATCATCCTGTTGAGGTGTGATTTCATTTCAAGGTTTGATTTAATTACTTCTTCCTGACAGTCATTCTTATATTTTCAGATGTCTTCGGTTAATTTGGAAAACTAGTTTTTGATACCTTCAGTTTCCTGGCTTGTCTTTAGTTCTGATATGTCTCTTTTGACATCCATTTTGTTCCTCTCTGATACATTATGCCTGGTGGCAAAGATAATGAGCTGACTTTCTACCCTTTCAATATGTTGGTCCACGGGCTGTGTACTAGGCTATCCAGGGTCCCTTGCCACAAGGACTGATCCAGATGGCCCACGGAGGAGGATATCCAGCTGTTTGGGGAGGGGGAGGGGGGCATTGGGCATAACACTGAATGCCCACTGAATAATGTAGCTCATTATGGACAATAAATATATATTTAAGACTTAAAAATATGTTGCTCCATCTTTTCTTGCATGAGTAACATTAAGTTCTCCTTAGGATCTGTGCCAGTATGATCAGGTTTTAGTGTCATGTCATCCTGATCCTGCCTCTGCTCTCTCTCTTTAGTCGTATTTAGTTGTCATTTGTCATTGTTTCCTCAGCTGATGTAATATACTTGCCTTGAGGTCTGCCCATTTGTATTCCATTTGAGGTGTTTGGCGGAATGCCTTTGAGATATCTGCAGGGATTGTTGGGTGTGGGGGAGTGGGGCTGTAGGGGTC